>JAQIUT010000043.1:0-203153 GCA_028654355.1 Colletotrichum sp. SAR 10_99
TTTTCCCCTAATTTTTTTTTTTTTTTTTTTTTTATTATTTATTTTTTTTTTTTTTTTTTTGGTTTTTTTTTTTTTTTTTTTTTTTTTTTTTTTTTTTTTTTTTTTTTTTTTTTTTTTTTTTTGCCAACCTTCGGGCAGAAACCGACATTGAAACCACGACATTGGCAATAAGCCTATTTTTACAATCCTTGCGTCATATCCTGATAAGAAAGAACAGAGAAGAAGCCAGAACTCCACAAACCGGGGGCCCTTAGATAATCACTAGACCGCCTCTTGTCCCAGTTTTAAAAATTCTAGCTTCCTCAAGGGTTCCCACAGAGCCGCCACCGGGGGACCCGATTTAAATCCAAGGTGAACACTGTGAAGCAGGGCGGGCACTCATCTTTGAAAGCACACACCACTTGTGTATCCATCGACGGGTAGCACACCACGGTCACCCACACACCTGCGGCCTCGTGGACACGGGGAGCGACCTTGGGGACCCTCCTCCGCCACCTTGATCCCCGACACTAACAATGGGGAAGTTGGAATTGCGGATCCATCAAAGGTGCTTGATTTTTTTTTTTTTTGCTCAACAACCTGGCTGGAACGGGAACGTGCTTTTCGCCCTCCAGCAGGTCAGGCCCAGGCCTCCGTAAAACTCGGTGCCCGAACTTATTCCGGATTGTGACCTGCTTGGTTTAAAAAGGGCTGACCTCAGGGGTAACCGGCGGTGAGCTGTGGTGTTCTGTTTCTCAATCATTCAACAACCTCTCCTGCTGCGACTCACGATAACACCTCAGTGTCCTCGTCCCCCTTAATTCTTCGTCCTTTCCGTCCGCAGAAACACCCGTCATCTCATTTCATTATCATCTTTTGTTCATCTAGCGGAAACAAGTCCGAAAAAAAAGTCCTTTAGAATGCCTCACAGCACGGAGTCCCTCAAGCTCACCAGCGCCAACTTGTCCACGTTCGCTTCGCAGCAGGGTGAGAGGAGCGTCAAGACGCCGACCTACGCCCGCGATGGCGTGAAGCACGGCATCGTCCACGTCGGCGTCGGCGGCTTCCACCGCGCCCATCTCGCCGTCTACGTCGACCAGCTCATGCAGAAGCACGACCTGCGCGACTGGGCCATCTGCGGCGTCGGCCTGCGCCCCAACGACGCCGCCATGCGCGACGTCCTCGAGGCCCAGGACCACCTCTACACCGTCATCGAGCGCTCCGCAAAGGGCAGCTTCGCCAACGTCGTCGGCAGCATCACGGGCTTCCTGTACGCCCCCGACGACCGCGAGGCCGTCATTGCCAAGATGGCCAGCCCGGACACTCACATCGTGTCCCTGACGATCACGGAGAGCGGGTACTACTACAACGAGAACACGCACGAGATGCACGCCGACCACCCGGACATCGTGCACGATCTCGCTAACGGCGACGCCCCCGTGAGCACGTTCGGCTTCCTGTACGCCGCGCTGGCGAGGCGCCACGCGGCGGGCCTGAAGCCCTTCACCGTGATGAGCTGCGACAACATGCAGAAGAACGGCAGCATCACGCGGCACATGCTGCAGTCGTTCGCGCGGCTGCGCGGGGACGCGGCGGTGGCGGAGTGGATCGCGGCGGAGGGCGCGTTCCCGAACGCGATGGTGGACCGCATCACGCCGAGCACGTCGCCGGCGGACATCGCCTCGCTGGCGGCCAAGTTCGGCGTCGAGGACGCGTGGCCGGTCGTCACGGAGCCGTTCATGCAGTGGGTCATCGAGGACAAGTTCAGCGACGGGCGCCCGCCGTTCGAGAAGGTCGGCGTGCAGGTCGTCGAGGGCGTGCACGAGGTCGAGCAGTTTGAGAAGCACAAGCTGCGCCTGCTGAACGCGAGCCACTCGGCCATGGCGTACCCGGGCCAGCTGGCGGGCTTCAAGTACGTGCACGAGGTGATGGAGCACCCCGTCTACAGGCAGTTTGTGTGGCAGATGATGCAGCAGGAGGTGAAGCCTCTCCTGCCCGAGATTGCGGGGGTCGATATCGATGAGTACTGCAACACGCTGATGGAGCGGTTCTCGAACCCGACCATCATGGACGGCATCCCGCGCGTGGCGCTGGGCGCGTCGGGCAAGATCCCGCAGTTCATCATGCCGTCGATCGCGGAGCAGATTTGGGTCACCGGCCCGTTCAGGAGGCTGTGCTTCGTGGCGGGCGCGTGGTTCCGCTACATCAACGGCGTGGACGACAAGGGCGAGAACTTTGAGGTCGACGACCCGATGAAGGAGGAGCTGCAGGCGCTGGCGAAGGCGGGCGGCAACCACCCGGGCCAGCTGCTGACGATCAAGCACCTGTTTGGTGATGACTTGCGCGGCGACGAGCGCTTCGTGAACGAGGTCGCCAAGGCGATGGAGCTGATTGCCAAGGACGGTGTCATGGCTACGCTCCCCAAGTACGTCGACTAAAGGGGTCCGGCGTTTGTTTTACTACATGCAACAACCAAAAAAACTTCACGGCTTTCATGATATGGATAGATGGGATTTTGAACCTAGATGGGATAGACCTGTTACAGATGGGATAGACCTCGAGATGATGCAGCGATTATGAGTGGACTATTTTGATAGAATTAATACTACTGGAGGATATGAACAGCTTCTGTGTCTCTTGAAATTTCTTTGTGTGAATAATGTGGTGAGTGAGAATCCCAGGTGAGTGCTTTGTTGAGTAAAATGAAACGGTTTCGGTTGCAGACATGATCTCTATCAACGCAAGCCTCAGTCCGTCAACCACCACTAAGGGTGATGGCGGGATGTGGTCCAGCAAAAGCGGTGAGTCCCAGAAAACCAACCCACGATGGTGCTCTTTCTCTCCAGCTTTCTCCAGATGGGAATTCTCTGGAGAAGCCGATGCCGGTTCAGGGGCTGGACTCTGGCGGGAGCAAGGGGGCAGATGCATCGTGACCAGCTCACAGGGGCCAGGGTTCGTTCCGGTTGGGGCCAAAGGGCCTGATCCGTTTGGGCCGACACGGGGTCTCTCAGCCTCCCCGGGTGATCACCTGAGTTGATGAAACTTTTTAATGCAAGAGAAAGGGAAATTGAACAAGATAAAACAAATGACATTGAGTAATGCAGATGGATGCGGGATGAACTGCACGTGGTCCATCGTCTCGAGGGAAGGAGACAACAGAAGGAAACTGAGCTGCAGCTGCTGTTGGGTTGACGTGCTTGCCCTCCCCGGGTAGCCATTGGGTGCGCTTGCACCTGCCTGCTGCCATTGGCTTCGGGACACCTTCCCCCTATCTGCGCTGCGACCCAGGCCAGGTCCTGCCCCCCGACCGGCAGCGGCGACGCTCCAACCGACGGGCACCGTGACACCGTGGGCCGTGGGCCGTGGCACGGTATCCGTACCGTAGGCGGCGGCCCCTTCCACGGCTGCGTCCAGTCCCTTGGAACCAGACGGAAGGAACGGTCTCCACAAAGTGGATGTCACGTGCATGGATCGCCCCCAGCGATGCCGTTTGACGCAGCCCGTGCTTTTAGCGAGCCAATGATAGTAGGCGAGCAACGATTAGCTAAGCTTGTGTCGCATCGCGTCGCGTTCGTTCTCTCTTACGTTATCAGTCCCGTTACCAGCAGATAGGAGCAACCCGCCAATTAGGTGCTGCTGGCTCCTGCTGCTTGCTGCTTGCTGCAGCAAAAAGAGGCAACACACGCCACCAAGAGGCCAGAGCTCCTCCTCCTTCCCCGAACCTAAGCTGACGTGACGGGTTCGCCGTAAACCCATCAGCGCACTTCACGTACAATCTCCGACTCCGAATCGCCCCCAATCGCAACCGCGTCGCAGATATCTGTCCCTGCCGATTGACCGCATACGCCTCTGCTGCGGTTGACCATTCCATTTTTGCAGTTTCTCCATCAACAACGTCACCACCATCCACCGGATCGCGTGAGCAAAGGTAAGCGCAAACAACCTCCGACCCGCGACACGTCGTTTGCCATTATCCCACGGCTTCCGAGGAGGGAACGTTTGCACTAATCTGTCAACATCACGAAATAGCTCACCCAACACCGACACCATGGCCAGACTCAGCGAATCGCCGGCCAACGGCGCGAGCGGAGGAGGCTCCCAGCCCGCGAACAAGCACCAAATCACACTCAAGAACGGCGCCCTCGGCGGCTTCCTCTCCTCGCCCGCCAAGCCCTCCGGATCGCAGTCGCCACATGCCAACAAACGCCTCAAGAGCCTGACCAGCCCCCGATCCGACGCATCGCGCTCGCTGTCGCCCGTCCCGCGCCTGCCGGGACAAGCAGCTCTCAGCTCTCCCGTGCGCAAGGCCTTTGGCGAGGTTGCCGCTGCTGGTGGTGCTGGCGCGGACGAGATGGACACGAGCGAGGACCGCGGCACGCCCGCCGACGTTGTGATTTCCGCTCCTGCTGCCGAGACGCCCGTGGAATCTACGCCGACGCCTACTGCGCCCACGGCGGACATGGCAACCTCGGATGCAGAGAAGAGCGCGGCGGCTACGCCTGAGCCGGTTGTTCCGCGCCCGGTCGGCGGTGTTGTGTCGTCTGTGTCGAAGAAGCTTACCAACGTCTTTAATAACTTCACTGGTGCGCGCAACGGAACAGCTAGTGTCACGACGACTTTTGAGCAGACGATCGTGAGCCGGAAGCGCAGCAGAGAGCCGGAGGCGGAGGAGACGCCTGCTCCTCTTGAGGAAACGCCTGCGCCCGTGGAGAAGGAGACTCCCAAAGAGAAAGAGCCCGCCGAGAAAGAGATTGCGAAGGAGGCTGAGCCTGTCGAGAAGGATATTGTAGAGAAGGCTGAGGTCGCCGAGAAGCAGACTACAGAGGAGCCTGAGCCTGCTGACGTCACCATGGGCGCAAACGACACCAATATCGAGCTCGGCAACCAGCTTGAGGAGGATGTTGCTGCGGAGCGCGCGAAGAGCCCCGTCAAGGAGTCATTGCCTCGTAAGATTGCCTCCTTTGCGTTCTAAACTAATTGCTAACGTTTTGTAGCTGCTCCCAGACCTACCTCCGCTGCTGGCGAAATCAGCGTCACCACTGACGCCGACAACGCGGACACGATCCAAGCCGCCGAGACGACCAAGCCGGCACCGAAGGCTGCCCCCAAGGCCGCACCGAAGGCTGCGGCGAAGGCCACACCAAAAGTCACACTCAAGTCCGCACCAAAGATCACACTGAAGGCCAAGGCCGCCCCCAAGACCGCCCCCAAGCCTGCGCCTGAACCCGCGGCCGAAGACGAAGACGAGACAATGGTCGACGACCCTGAGAAGGGCCTGTTCGTGCTCGACACCATCATTGGCCACCGCAAGGATCCCAAGGACAAGACCCTCTTCCAGATGCACGTCCGCTGGAAGCACGATGAGCCGAGCTGGGAGCCCGAGAGCAACATCCAGGAGGATGCCGAGGAGGCGCTCTTCGAATACTGGGACAGCGTCAAGGGCGGCCGTTTGGGTGCCATGGCTGACAAGGATCTGTGGCACGTTCTGCGTGTCGAGAAGCACAAGCAGAAGCCTACCGGAAAGGTTGAGCTGTACGTCGCCTGGACCGGATCTCCCGATCGATCGTGGGAGCCCGAGGAGAACGTTACGCAATTTGCTCGCGAGCTTGTGGAAGACTACTGGACCTCCAAGGGCGGCCGCGACAAGGTGATCAAGCCCATTGCCGCGCCTGCGAGGAGAGCCCGTGGCCGTCCTCGTAAGGAGTCGGTGGTCGAGGATGCTCCCAAGGCGGCCCCCAGGGCAGCTCCGAAGGCGAAGGCCAAGGAAGTCAAGGAAGCCGAGGAGCCTGCGCCCAAGAAGCCCCGTGCCGGACGAAAGAAGGTTCCGGAGGAAGCAGAGGCACCAGTCGAGGCCAAGGAGGCTGCCACGAAGAGTGCCGAGCCGGAGAAGGCGGCTGAACAGACGGAAACCGATGGAGAGCCGCCAAAGAAGCGCGGTCGCGGTCGTCCCAAGAAGACGTCCGTCTCATGAGTTGGTGCGGCCGTGCCTACGCTCTAGCGGTCTGATACAGAAGATTATAGACATTTGGGGAGCTGGAGGAGACGGGAGATTTGGGTCACGAGGCTTACTGGCTAAATTTGCTATTTGGAGTGACCTGTGGGGATTCTGATGAAAGAAAGGGCCTTAGGATGATGGGTCTGGATCGTGTATTGCACGTTGTACGTTTTCCTTATATTTTCCTTGGCTCAGGCGGTTCATTATCAGGCTTTCCAATGCTACGGTGATTTCAAACTCATACACTACGTGATGTGTTTGTCCTTCACTTCTCAAATAAAGTTAACTCATAAGTTGATGGTGTTCCTGGGTTGGTGTTCGTTCTAGCATTACAAGCCACCGTAATTGTTTTATGCCATCATGATGTATATCGGTTTACAGCGTGGCTGATGATAATTAGTAGATGATACTATAAAACAGTAAAGAAAATATAGGCGACTGGACATATTGAAAGAAAATACTCCCCTTCTGGCGGTTTCACTGCTGATGAACTATTAGGTATGCTGAAATCGCGGTTTCGGCTTCGGCGCCATAGCAAAACCGCCGCAACCCTTGTGGGCGAAATTTTGAGCATGTTTTTATTGAAGTTCTTATTCTAGAGTAGGTCGTGATAGTACATAGAAAGATAAGACTATAAACTACCTAGTATACTGTCGCGCTGATTAAAGATCTGCAAGCTCTAGCCGCATGAGCTCCTGTTGCTGATCAGAGACCCAAATCAATACCTTTCCGTTTATGAATGTCGTTAATTCTGGCCATCCAATCTCTTTGAAGTGGTAGTTCCAAGGAATCCACAAGAGTTTCTTTCCATTCCTCATCAACCAGCTTTGCTCCTGGCCTATCAGATGTATGTTACGAGGGCTAGTACCGTATCCCGAAACCATTCCCTTCCGTCTTAGGACTTTCCCGTCTGGATTCCCTAGAGACTCCGAATTTAAGTCAATAAATCCGAACTCAGTATGGAGGCGTACACTGATGTTTGTATCAAATGATATGCTACCAAATGGCATCCCATCCTGTAATTCCAACATCCACAAGCGGGCGCCACTGCGTGTGTCCCAAACTTGAATCGTTCCCCAAATACCTTCAATCAACGCAAGTATAAAGTTGTCTGACGAAAACACCACCTGACGGATTTCTCTAGAGCCGACTTGGAGGGAGAGGGCAATTACTGCCGCCCTAACGTCCCATATGGCGACAACCCCTTCATTGTGTACAGGCCCCTTAACCGCGCACGCAAGCAAATCCCCATCTTGAGAGATCGAAAGACATGAGAGACTGCCGCTATGGACAGATGTATCGAATGTGCAAATGCACTCGGCAGTACTGATGTCCCAAAGCCTGATGCCTTCGGGTGACATGGATGCAATCTGATGGTTATGTCGGAATGCAAAATCAATTAAAGGAGCTTCGTTGGGTTTTAGAATCGTTTGTAAAATAGCGCCAGTCTTTGCGTTGTGTATCTTGATTTTGTCGGAAGTTGCGTATGCAAGCCTTTCCCCGTCTTTGGAAAAAGCCCGAATCGAATACTGCGCTTCTTCCACAGAAATCAGTAAACTCTGCCACCCATTGTCGATGTTCCAGATGCCGATGGTGTCGCTGCCCTCATAGTAATATATAGCTTGGCTACCATCTGAAGCGGGGATCGGTTGCACGAGATTGGAATGCAGTCGAAGAGCGGTGGATGTGCTGGGAGGTATTGATATGCCCCAGATTCTGATTGTGGAATCCCTATCTCCAGAAGCGAGTCGCTGACCATCGGGTAGAAATGACAGTGCTAGGATGCCAGATTTATGTGCATACGTGCTCCATATCGGCGTAGCTGTATCCATGTCCCAGATGTTTATTCTTCCTCCTTCAGCCCATGCGAGAAGGTGGTTTGCCGCCTTGGGCGAGAAGGCTATGCTGGCTTGGGGAGCCGTTTTCCGGTAGTCCGTTCTTTCAGAGCCGTCTAGCACGAATTTCTTCCTCAAAGAGCTCGTGGAGATGTCCCAAACATAAATGCGTCCATTGCTGTTAGCTGATGCTAACAGACCGGAATCAGCTGAGAAGGACACAGCCTGTATTTTCCCATCTGTGTCTCCTAGTGATTGCGGTGAATGAACCGCTTGAATATTCCACACATTTATGGTTTGCTTATAGGAAATTGCTGCAACCAAAGAATTGTCCGGAGAAAAGGCCAAACAACCGTAAATTTCATGTTCTGCATGCCCCGGAAGGACATGAATGTGATCACCGCTCTCAGCGTCCAGGATCACAACGTTTCCGTCTGCATGATGCGATGCTATCATGCAGCCATTGAATGAAAACGCTACCGACTGAACATTCACTTCAGGTGATTCTGGCAGGTAGTACTCTCCTGGAAGAGTACGCAGTATAGTACCAAGCTTTGCATCCCAAAGCTGAATAGTGCCGTCGCCGAATGCCATGGCAAGCTGTGCAGGTTTCTTGTCGTCGCGAGAGAAATGAATTGGTGTTCTCCCGGCGAAGGAGCGGTCTACCTCGAGTCTGTGCACCAGAATACCAGTGTCAGCTTCCCAGATGTCGACCTGATGACCAAGATGACCGTCCGTGCATGCAAGCCATTTTCCATCACTGGAAATAGCCATTCGTTGGATTATAATCAAGTCACATTCTATTGCCTGAACGCAGGCGGTCCATGTTGATTCCAAGCCCGAAATCTTGACTATCCAGTGAGGAACATCGTGTCCAAAGTGGCTTCTCACGACGCTGTCTTGAGGACTGAAAGCTAGAGAGGAAGCATAGAGTTGCAGTGGATATTTTCCCACGACGTCTCTGTTGTAAAGGACAAATCGGTTGGCATCTCGAATGAATTCCGAAAGTGTCCTTGAGTTTTCGTTTAAACCAGGTTCCTTGTGACGCGTTAGCCAATAAAACACAATAGGTACATAGAGTTAAGGATAGTGGATTCAACTTACGATCAGGTTTGCGAGCTTTTGAATCGCTTGGATGCCCTTTGAAACATGACCAAGCAGGATGAAAGCCTCTACCCAATAGAGAAATTTGCTCCGAAGAAAACCATGGATCTTGCGTATAATCGCCAGGTCGTCAAGCGTCGGGCCCCCTTCCAACCCGGATGACACCGTTAACGTATTTTTCTTCCTCGGTGAAATCATCCAGACATGAAGGTGATCAACCCAGTGAATACAGCTGTACTTCAAACAAGCAAGTTTGTCAGGCTCAGGTGGTGTAATGTCTTCCAAATTCGAGCCGGGCTCTTCCAATCCGTATATGTCGCGCTTCAGTGTCTCGGACTGGGACAAGACGCTGAGAGAGTACTGAAGGACAGAGTGGTGCCGATCAGCGACTCCAGAAAACTCTGCACACTGTTCCTTTTTCGTTGAGTTCTCATATTGCATGAAGTCCTCATCTTGTAGGAAATCCACTGCCGATTGGTGTATAAAACGCACTACACCGTCACGGAGGATCAAGAATGACCCGCAATCTTCCAAGAGCCCTTCCACGAACCTTGGGTTCTCAGATATGTGGCTTGGTAGTTTCATTATGAACGGAAGCTCCAATAGAGTGACAGGTCGCTTCAGGACCGAAAGTATAGCCAAGACCTTCTTGCGAAGTATACCATCGTCCAATGTTGAGATATCATGTAGCATTCGTCTGTACAATGCGGTGAGGCCTTTTGGAAGGCTGTGAAGAACCATCTCGACCCTCCAGCCTTGGATTTCCCCAAGTTTCTGGCAGACCAAAGCTACCCATAGGAAGGTGTTGTTCGCGTTCTTGCTCAAGTGCCTTTCGACCTTGGCACGAGTCGAGTCGTCGTACTGCTTCTTGCTTGCTAGTTCTTCCACGTTCTTCTTGATGTACTTCTGTATAGTACTAGAGATCCTGTCCTGTTGATCTTCAAGCGAGATAGAGAACTCGGTCTCTGGGCTTTTGTTCTCCAGAGCCTCTCTAATGTCTGGAAAGTTGCGGCTTGAAACAATCCATTTAATGAGGCTTTTGGATGACGCCCGTACGAAGTCTAGAAGCTTTCCACGGTCTGTCACACACTCATCAAGGGCGTCAATGACTATTGTGACACCCTCTAAGCGTGAATCTTGGAATGATGCCAGGAGGATCTCCGACAAGGCATGCCAGGCATTAGCATCCTCAAACAGTGTCTTTCCCACGAGGTCGTACCTTTTGCGGACGTTCGAAAGAATCCATGGGTGCTGTCTTGTGAGTTGGTGGGTAAGGCCTCGTATAACTGCCGTAGCAGTGTTAAGCCTCGAATCGGTGGCTTGACAGAAGAAGTAGTAACACATCTCCCCGACAAAATCTGTCTCCGAACTTTCAATAATACCGCGAATCAACATCGTCTTTCCCTTTCCTGGGTCTCCCTTAATCCAGAGCCTGGAGCCGTGCGAGATCGTCTTCCAATGTTCATATTCGGGGAGGTCAAAAATCCATTGGCAGGAGCCCTCGAGAAGATCACCTTTATCGCGTAGTATGCGTTTCTTGTCGTCCACAGGATCCGTTTGAAACAGGTCGTTCAGACATTGCTGATTTTTGTCACTCTCATGGCGAGTCCCTTGCTGTTCCGTTTGGTGTAGTATGGCTTCTTTCGTCTGAAGCACAAGGTTGCGAAGTTGGGGGTCTACGATCAAATCTGTCAGCAAGGCCGCATCCACTCAATACATGTCTAAGATTCATAAGCAGCGGGACTCCTCAGACTCATGTTGAAATTACCGAGGTCAAGAAATATGATTACCTACCAAGGCGAATCGGTCTCTCTTTCTCAACCCGCTTAGGAGTGACGACTGACAGAAGCTCCTTCGCATATGCCGCGGCCGTTGCGGCAGCGTATTCTTGCCATCTCTTATTCTTGTGCGAGTCCGAGTAATCGCAAATACCACGAATCACCAGACAGGGAAACTCTTGCATCAGTCCCGCGGCCTCCATCTCGAAGCAGAGCACCCCAAGTTCCTTGCTCAGTCGATCTCTGGTCTCGGCATGCTTGATAACCTGGTTTCCTGAGGCAACATTACCGTAGTGAACCACTGGATCAGTGTCATCTCGATCTTCCCGTTGTATCGTCTGCGTAAGGTCGCAGCCATCGCAGTCAGAGTCGGCATTGGTATGCTCGTACGCTGTGCGGAACAAGCGGTCGGTTGAATCGCCCTGATAGGTGAAATTCTGTCTGGTCTTTGGTTTTTTGATTTTTTCCGCTGCCTCTGACAAGAACTGAGGAATATCACTTTCGCCGAGTGATTGACGAGCCTAAAGACAGCTTAAAGCCGTAAGCAGCACATTAGGCGGGGCATTAAGCGACCCAGTTCGCTCAAACTTGTGGTGTGTTGTTTTGCCCCGGTCATACTGAATCACACCTCCACTGGTGCCACTAGGCTTGCTGACAACAACATCGCCAAGTCGAATGTCGTTATCTGAAGATGGTGCCCCACCTCCGACCCCAACTAGTAGACCGAATCGAATTGACTTGAATGTCCGGAGCATATCTTTGGCGACCGTTGCAGCCGGATTGGTACCGTAATTACCGACAGGTAGACAGGCGATGACCACCTTGTGACCCTGAATTTGGCCTAGGAAATAGGTGTTGTGGTCTCTCTCATCCTTATCGATTTGAGGTTGATGAATCTCGTCAAGCATCAACTTGGCGGCAGCCATTTCCAAAGGAAGGGCACAAATCCATCCGACGGTGTATGCATCTTTGTCATCCGCTTCGCTCGTCCCATCACCCTTCGCAGATGCTGAATTGTTATTCGCGACGTCCATGCTGCACGGAAAATCGAGTCAGTGGAAATTCTTGTTCGGTGACCTCTGCATCACTGAAACTTACAGTAATCGGGATTTAGTTGTAATCCAGGTGTTTAGACCAACAGCGCTCTCAGGAGAGTGGTGTTTTGCGGAAGAACGTTGTATCACACGTTAGGTGCAACTTTGCGAATCGGCTGGGTACTTCAATCTTTTAGGCGCTAATGTGAATCTGCCTAATGAGATTTCTTCGGGCGGCTTTCTTTCATTCAAGCTTACCGCCTTTTGCCCACCTACCTACATGTATGTTCAGCGCTGAGCCAAGGGAGCTAAAAGGCACACAGCCTGCTTACATGTCTCAACAAGAGTGCGGCAGCTGAGAGTGCTTTGGCGCTACATATGCAGCCACCTATGAGCAGCCAAATAAGATGTCTCTGTGTGAGACTAGATCGTCATTGTCACGCCACTCCTGAGAATATAAGGGGACATAATGCTAGTACGAAGGGCTCCGACCATACCACCCACAAACACAGACTGACTTGGCGTGACACGCTGATCATTTTATTATCAGTCTCATTTCAATATAACTTTCATAAGCAGCAGCTCCTGTGGGAAGAGATCGAAATCCGCAGCAGACTTTGAAAGCAATGACCGTTGGGTCAATGAGGCCGCATACCTCGTTGGAGGGTATGGATGTTGACGAGCTGCACCTTATCTATGGTTTACGGAGCTGTCGTTGTCGAGTATGCGAACGGCCTCTTTTCGCCTGTTTGAGCAGTTTGAGCAGGCTGAATGTGCCGCTTTTTCGCAGCCGGCGGGCCAATGAGTCTGGCGGTCAGCACACACCGCAATGTGAAACTGTGTCCAGTTTGGGCTGATAGAGGATAACGGCATACCCTTCGTAGGGAGGATTAAAAGAGAAAATTGTTGGCAAAGCACCTAACTAGGACGTTGGGATCTTTGAGGGCTGATCCCCAGACACCAATAGGATTAGTAGTATACGAGCCGTGAAGGACCTCTTTAGTCTAACTTCCGTCGGGCATTTAAACAATGTTGAGGTTGATCCGATCAGAAGGTGGCATCACATACGGATTGGGGTTTTCGTACCAGGTCTCCGACGAAACTGCCAGAGCGAAAGCCTGCCCTCGTGTCCATTCGACCCACCCCCTCGTATCTCCTACTATTTAGCATTTTTGCGGTACGATGTCCTATCACCGGCGGGTATTCGAGACTGTAAAGGTTAACGGGTCTGTACTTTGGTATTTTGATGGGTTTGGAGGAGCCGGAGCTCGCTTATGGCGTTCAGACGCTGCTCGAGTTCTCTGTAGGGACTAGCTACGTATGATACGGCATCTGAACCCATAACTCCAATGCCACTTAGGGATCAAGGCGGCTGTGGAATTATTGGCAACTACCTTAAACATCGCACAAACTTTATCACATCCACACCCTTCTCGCCAAACCTGGACTTCCCTCTCCCCCGCCTCGGGTTATCTCTGCAAACAGACAATGGGGCTGAATGCTGAGAAGCACCCTATTGCGAATCATGTTAGAATACCATTACATTACGTAAGGCAGTTTCAACCCTTTTATCTTGAGTTTTGTGAGCACAGGAGGTAGATGGTGAGTCCCTGTAGCATGGTCACATGAAGTTCTGCAAGGCCTGGTCTCTTTGCAATGATCAATCGATCAGCTTGCCGCGTTCATCGGACCCAACATTGAATCAGGGAGACCTGCTGGGCTCTTTTGACCATTGATAAGATGCTGGAGCAAGATGCCAAGTCGCGAAGACCGTAAGACAGCCTCTCTGTTCACCTGGATATCCTCACGAACTGAAGTCCATATTACATTCTTGCACATCACTGTGTATGCATTTAGCCTCTTGACCTCAGGTTGTTACCATTTCATCTTGTTCATTTCCATCAAACCACCTCAAGTCCTCCACCTGAACGCAGGGTGCTTCCAATCTAGATCCTGGATCTCCTGCTCCGACATGCCCGCCAGCTCCTCCTCGATACTGCGATCCTCGCGGCGCTTGTTGTCCCATTTCATCCAGAACCACGCCGTGAAGGCGACAATGAAGATCATGCTTGCTGCGGCCAAGTTGAGCCCGTTGCCGATGTGGTAGTCAGGCGAGTCCCAGGGCAGGTACGACCAGGTGGAGATAATGCCGCCGATGTTGCCGCACATGACGTTCAATCCGATGGCACTGCTTCGGGCCGTGTCGCTGAGGACGTTGGCGCTGATGTGGGCGTTGGACATCGGACCGAGGACCATTGCGGAACTAGAGTGCGGTCAGTATTTGCGACATCTGAACTCAGCTTCGGGGAAGGTAACTTACCTGGCAATCAAAAACGTCGCAGCATACCGAATCTTCGCCACCTTCGACGCCAAAAACATAATATACCCCGTCATAACCATCGGCGCCGACAGCCCAATCAGCACCTGCCGCCGATCCAGGTACCAACTCAGCCCGGGGAACGCTAGCGTGAAGAACGCGCCCACGGCGTACGGCGGCACGGAGTACAGCTGCTTCTGGACCGTCGAGAAGGTCGGGTAGATGGTGCTCACGATCGTCGGCAGGAAGAACGCCAGGCCCTGCACGGTGATGTTGTTGAACAGGAAGATGAGCGAGATTTCCAGGGTAACGGGGTTGAGCATGCCGCGCAGCAGCTTCTTCTTGTCGATGCCGTCGATGACCTCCGTGGTGCCCACGCGCTCCGACTTGACGCGCGCGATGCACAGGTCCTTTTCTTCCTGTGTAAGCCAGCGCGCGGTCTCGGGCCGGTCGGTGAGGGTGAAGAAGGAGATGAGGGAGAGGGCGATGGTGACGATGCCCTCGATGGCGAAGATCATGCGCCAGCGGTGCAGAGTGCCGAAGTGGTCCAGCGTCAGAATCGCGGAAGCCAGCAGCCCGCCGAATGCGCCGGCCAGCGGGGCCATGACCATGTACAGCGACAGGCGGAAGGTGAGCTCGGCGCGCTGGTACCAGCGGGAGAGGTAGTAGGCGATGCCGGGGAGCATGCCGGCCTCGAAGATGCCGAGGAGGAAGCGGACGCCGCAGATGGCGGCGCGGGACTCGCAGAAGGCGGTGGCGATGGAGACGATGCCGAAGGCGAGGGAGGTGGCGGGGAGGAACCAGCCGGGGCCGATCCACTTGCAGAGGACGGTGGCGGGGATCTCGAAGAGGATGTAGGAGATGTAGAAGGTGGAGAGGATGATGTTGTAGTCGTAGCCTTTGAGGTTGAGGTCCTTGTCGAGGCCGGCGATTCTGGCATTTCCTTGGCGTGTTTGTTAGATGGGGATAAGTTGCAAAGTGAAGAAGGTCTGGGGCTTACCGATGTTTGCGCGGTCGATGAAGCAGAAGAGGTAGAGGAGGGCGACGGTGGGGATGGTGTAGAGGTCGAGCTTCCAGCGCAGCTTGCGTTCTGCGACGGGGTCGAATTCGATGAGGGGGTTGCCGTACCTGGTGGTGAGTCGTCAGTATCGCGTGTTTATGAGGGCGAGGCTTGGGTGATGCTTACTTGTCAGTAGCAACCTGGCCCTTTCCGGCTGCGCTGGAGATGGTTCCATCATGGAGAGGGACCTGGGTGATGCCGTCGGTGGTGCCTTCCACATGGGTGCCCTTGGGCGTTTCTTTCTCGGTAGACGACATGACGAAGATGCTGTCTCGAAGATGGCTAAGGTGTTGTCGTCACAATATCTCAGTTTGGCGAACAGCCCGGCTCAATGATGAGAAGCCAAGGGCACGTTAGGATGCTCCGTGAAGCCGATTGAACGGTCTGGCGTAAATGCCGGAATTCGACAGCACTGCCAGAGGTAACCGAGGATAAAACGCAAGTCACGATGTTGTCGAGTCAGGACGGAAGCTGCGACACCGCGTGTGCTCAAGAAGGAAGGGCACTTTCAGGTTGCTATCAAAACCCAAGCAACGTCTCGAACTCGACAACAAAGCCAGCGCCCTCTCTCCCTTTTGACTCACGATGGCAATACCCCGTTTTAATACCTCCAGCAAGGACCCCCATCAACCCCCAGGGCAGAGGTTACATCAATACCATCTCCGAATAAGTGCCGACCCCCAAGATCCCTCCCCCTCACAAAACCCAGATAGAGCTCCACCCCGGGGACGCGAAAGGCTGCAGCTCTAAGCTGTTCCGCGCGCTCCAACTCGTCGCTTGCCGGGGACCCATGGGTGTGTGTGTGGGAATGGACATGGGATATTTCTGCGGGGTAAATCACATAGATTGCAGACGCGGACCGGGGGAGAGGGCAGGCAGGTAGGCGTGGCAGCTGCCAGATTTGCTTTGCCTGCGGCATTGGATGCAGGTTTTCTGGTTGCAACATTGAGGAATTTGTCACTATGCGTCGTTGCGTTGCTGCTGCTGCTGCGTTCGCTTCTCCTCCAATTGTGGTTCGCGGTGACATCGTCTGCGATGAGATGCAAGAGCGATGATCTCTTGTTTCTGATTCCGCGCGGGAGATCAGCGATGCCGAGACCTTTGTAAAAGCCTCATCTCTACAGCAGACAAAACATCGTGAACGATTTCAATATTCAAAAGCTCCTTCTTTGGAGGCGAATTACTTGCCGAAGTCATCCACGTATCCGCCCGCGCCGCATTCCCCAGATTCCCTCCCCGCAATCCTGGGGAAGAAGGGCACTAAGAAAAATATTGAAGGGCAAGTTCCCACATTGGCTCCACGTGCCCCGGGCACCGCCAGATGGCCCAATCAGCGAGGTTGGATTGCAATGGAAAGGTGTGTCCGTCGTGGAGTCCGCCAAGGAGGCCGTAGACGGGCCAGCTTGTCTTCGGCAGCTGGGATCGGCAACTGAGGTCTGCTGTGTGTGGTTGTTCTCGTTGCGAACGTGTCGCGTAGAGATGAACAGGCTGTTGGTGAGTGTCTCGCTAAACTTGCGGCTGGCTGGGCTAATTCGGGTGTTGTGCTAAACTCTGTTTTGCAGTAGTGAGAACGTCAGTTCCGAGGTGTCGGAATTCTGTCTTGTACACGGAAAAGGTCAGATGATCTATTCATGGCATTTTCTGTTGGTGATTGGCTTTTGGTTAAGCGACGCGTGGGTTTCGGGAACAGGCGCCGGCGCTTTTGCGCTTGAATGGCGCGGAGCGTGAAGCTAAAAATCTACGGCAGTGCATGTCGGTTGATGAGAATGAGTCTTTTGACTTTTGGAGTTGATGGGCTATTGTTGGGGCATGAATCAATCACATAATTGAGCGCAATGCAGAAGCTTAGGCACCCGAGGCTGAGCTTGTCGTGGCTCAGCGGGTGAAGAGTACGGGAGCAGCAACACTCAATCTTTCATCTCATCATCGGCCGTCTAGAGGCGGCGCAGTGTTCGGCTGTCAAAATCCCGGTACGGCCCTAGAACGCGTCAACAGCTTACAATTCGCAAAGTGCCATAGGGCACAGTTCCTGTTCCTTCTATGCAGCGGCGAGAGCGTTGCCAATTGACCAGAAGGATCGCAGAAAGATCCGGATCGTCATTGCTTCCGATCTCGTTGGCGGGCAGACCGTTGCCCCGGTCAAGAACCCACCTTCAACACCACGCACCCGTCGCGACCCTACGGTTCGGAGCTGGAGCCTGTTCAGGTTGCTCTGCAGTTGGATCCCAAGGGATGAGGGTGTGAAACAGCACAGCATGCCTCGGTCGAGTCAGCCTCATGGGCAATTGAGCGACCTGCGTCTTTTGAGACAGGTCCATGTGGGATTGAGCGATTGAGCGACAGGGACGTGCTTGGCGTCAAGTTGGAATTGGGGAATTGGGGTTCGGAGTTTGGGGGGCACGGGGATTGACCTCGGCCGAATGGGCCAGCATCCTGCGAGATGAAATCTGCCGCGGATGGTTCGGTGGTGATGGCTGGTTGATGTCAACGTCAAGATGCAGGATATCGCATGCAGCTGCCTGAACGGGGTAGCTCTGCAGTCTGCATAGTGAAAGGCAGGTTGACGATTGGAGCTCCGCTGCGATGCGACTGTGAGGGTTGGACGGATATTGATGTCTTGTCTTTGTCAGCTGGCGGATTAACGGCACATGATGCGGCGGCGCTCAAAAACCAAGAAAAAAAAGCCAAATGGGAACTGGCTTCTAGATATTCCCTCACCGATGCCGTAGGGGGGACGTGATATCCGGCTTGAACAGTCCGGCGACACGAAGGAGCTGGCCCGGACGGCTTGGCGTCGCCGGACGTCGGTGAGATGGATGATCGGCACCGGAAGCCCTTGGTGGCACTCTCCTCGGTGCGACAAACGTCAAAAGAAGCAATACAGCGGTTATGGGCGTTGCACGATTTAGGCCGGCAAGGTGAGTCAAGACATTCTTCTAAACTCCAAGACAGCCGAGCTTTCCAGCGATCTGGTTGCGAGGAAACGTCAAATCTCACCGTTCGCATCCAACGCGTCTGGACGGAGAAAGAAGGGTGAAAGGGCAGCCAAGACCAAAGTTCAACGGCCCAAACTCTGAGGCGTCGCGGGGCGTTGCGGCGTGGGAACGGTGCCCCGCGATGGCTGGCACGGGGGCGCCTCCTATCATCGGTGCCGAAGACGCTGGGGCCTTGGAAAAAAAACCACGAAAGAAAAAAATGAAGATCTGGGTCGTGTCCGGACTGGCCGCCGTCTCAGACCCCCGAAGCGGGGACGCCCAAGCCGCAGAGCAGCTGGAGATCACGGAAGATCAGGGGGCGAGCTGAAGATTGGCGGCGGAGACGGGGTGGGAATGCCGTCAACGGCGGTGTTTGTCGTTGTTGGCAATGAGATGGAAGCAGGGACAAGAGGTGACAATGGCACCTTAACCAAGCAACCAAGCTCCTCGTTCCAACAATGACCCCGGTCGTCAGCTCTTGGGGTGTCTCGGAGGACCCTGTTTTGTCGGGCTGAGTGACATTGATGAGTGTTGAATCCACCGAGGGATGGCTTTGACAGGAGAGACACATGAAAAAACATCTATGAAGACATGAGAAACATAAGAAACAAACATGGATAAACGTGGATAAGATGGGATAAACATGCATAAACACGGATAGCCAGCTGGCATGGTGCACAACTCGTGGCTTGTGCACCTCAGTGTGTGGCTCCTGCGCCGGAACGCTCACAGTCCGGACGACAGCAGCGGCTTCTCATTGGCCAATACTCCACACAAGAGAAGCTCTAGTGATCCTTCGGCCTGGGCTGGCCTTGGCTTAGCGAACCTACAGCACTCACAAACGGATCCTTCAGAGGGTTCTGTCTGCTAAAAGACGAAATCCCTACGAGCTGCCCCTCTGAGACCGCAAAACCGGAGACGGATCATCTGCACCCGTGCGCCAGATGACGTGAGACCGGACGGCGGCCACATGCATCTTCACAAAGTACGTCCTTGACAGAGAAACCCCGAACCCTGCCACCCCCCACCAACAACGCCTCCCTCCCTGCACCGCACCGCTCGCCCTGCCCTGCGCCGCCCCTCCCCTCTCAGAGAGTCTGCGCATCTTTTTGCGCCTCTCTAGAGGTGTGTGGTGTTTGTCTGTGTTTCGCTGGATTGCAGATGCCCATGCTTTCTGCCCTCCTCCTTAGCTCCAGGCCGAGAGCTAAACCAACCATGCCAACCTAGCACAATGGAGAGGTCCCGGCCCGGGGGGCTGTGGCATCCTTGGCTGCGATCAAATGCCTAATCATCAGCGGCACCTCCGTCAGCAGACAGAATACCTTATCTGTTTTACCTCCAACATCTTTTTTTACGTCTGGCGCATTTCTCCTCCAACAGACTTGCGGTCCTACACCAACACTACCAACGACGACTCTCGACAGACAGCCGACGGCCGTCCATTGACGCCTCCCAACCTCAGCATCACCGTCACCACGAACCGACCACCCAGACGAAACCAACAGAAGAGAGGAGGAAAGCGCTCTGCGCCCCGCGAACCGTCACGATGCTGCGCAAGAAGGAGGTCTACACGACCATCACCCCCATCCCGGGCTTCATCCCCCGCCAGCTCGCCATCGACATCCTCCACTCCCACTCTGAGGTCATCACCCTCAACCCCCTCGTCCTCGACCACAAGCCCATCAAGGCGCCCCGCGACGCCGCCGCCGACGAGTACTACTCCACCTGGTACGAGATCACCGAGCGCGTCCAGTTCATCCCCGGAATCGGCAAGATGGGCTCCGGCAAGATCTCCTTCAACGGCTGCTTCCACGACATGCCCTGGGGCCTGCAGACGCACACCTACGCCCCCATGAACATAGACATCCGCATCAAGTACCGCATCGACGGCAACCAGCCCGGCGTTGAGCCCCCGCACCAGCCCGAGATCGGCATGGCCGGCCTCGGTGTCCCCGTCGACGGCCTGTATCTTCGTGAAGATATCGAGATCCGCTGCAACGTCACCATGACCAGCTTCGTGCGCACCCAGCTCAAGGCCGCCAGCAAGGAGATGGTCTCGCGCATCATCAAGAAGGCAGAGCTCCTCGACGCCGGCGTGCTACAGGCCATGATCGAGGACGGCAAGCTCAAGACAATCAACCCCGCCGACAGGACGAGCACCGGCATCAGCGGCGCCCGATCCCCGACCTTCCCGCCCCAGCGCCCCAACGGCAGCCCCCGCCCCGAGTCCGTCTCCTCCCCGCGCTACCAGGTGCCCCGCCCCGTCTCCATGGCCAGCATGGGCCGCCCCGGCTCGCAAGGCAACTACGCGCCGCAGTACCAGCAACAACAACAACACCAACAACCCATGGAGCTTCCCAGCTCCCCGCAAAACCAGCAACACACCGCGCCGGGCCACACCTCCTTCATCGCCGAGCTGCCGGGGAACTTCTACCACCCGCCCGAGAACAAGACGCTGTACCCGCCGTCGCCGCAGCCGCAGGGCTCCGGCTCGCCGCCGCAGTACGACCGCAACTCCATGTCGCAGCAGAGCTCGCAGCTGTCTCCGGACCCGAACTCGTGGCGCTGGTCGCAGGGCCAGCCGAGCCCGAGCCAGCAGAGCAGCCGCCCGACGAGCATGAGCTCCGACGGCAGCGGGGGCTACGCGAGCCCCGGGCTGGATCACAAGGGCTTCTCGTCGGAGCTGGCCACGCACGCGGAGACGCAGGAGGAGCACCGCCGGGACCCGATCAAGGTGGCGGATGCGTCGCAGCATAGGGTGAAAGGACCGACGGCGTATCAGGCGTATCAGTATAATCCTGCAGACTACGCGCAGGCGGGGCGGTGATAAATCAGCGAGAGGAATGTAATTGTACGTTCTACGGGGGCACGGTGTTTAGGGCTGGGATTGGTTAGGTTTGCTTTCTATGATACCGCTTTGTTTGGGAATTCGGGTTCATCTATGGAATATATCAGCGAGTCGCGGAGACTGGAAAATGGCGTTGATGTTGATATCTAGTATTGCAATGAAGATTTCGGTAATGCTCACTCATCTTGAAGACCCGTCCGTTGATGCGACTCAGCAAGTACCGGGGGTAATGGCGGTGATGTCACGTTGCGGATATCGCCTCCCTGGGTCGGCAGTGGCACTCGTCATCTCACTGGAAGATCGGCAGTAAGCAGCCACTTCATAATCCACGATCAGTCACTGGTCATTGGAGTTGAAGGATTGCACTTTGGTTCGCTACCCACTTTTGTGGTTCCAAGGGTCGTGAGAACCACAACAATTATCGAAGACCAAATCAGCGCCACGTCGTGCAGTCCAAATGTTGGGACCAGTATGTCACCATTATTGTCTTGCTCACCGCACACTACATTGACTACCAATCTTGCACCGATTGCACATCGTCCCTCTTTGTCCGCGTTCGAGGGCGCCATTGGCTACACCGACGGCTCACCTTACCCATGGACACACCGGCCCAGCCGCACCGGGGTCCGGGCTCGGTACGGGTTCGTTGTGGGGCCGCATTCCAAGTGGGGGGCGCCGACATTGACTTCACCTCACTTCTGGCAGGAACGACGTCACTTCCTTCCTAAATCCTGAGAGTTCCTTATAGTTCATTTTTCCGCCAGCTGGTGTACAACTACTCCTCCTGTCTTTCTGACCTCAGGCGCCTCCAAAAACTAAAAGACTCTGAACAATGACTCGCCCGAATCCACGACTTCGCAACAATGCCCTTCCACAATGAAGAGGAAACTCAGCGACAACCATAACGCTGACCCGCTCCATGCCAACACCAACTTGCTTCAACAGCTCCATCACCGCACACATCGTCCCTCCAGAAGCAAAGACATCATCCACAACCACAACTGACGCTCCCCTCGGTAGCACGTCGCGGTCCATCTCAATCCGTCTCACATGCACACCGTTCGCGCCCGACGAGATATGCGATGAGGATTTGGCAACAGAGACAGTCGGCGGTGGTAGTTTGCCGGCCTCACGTATCGGAACCAACGGTTTACCAAGTTGCAATGCCAACGCGGATGCGAAGATGAAGCCGCCTGTTTCGCAGCATACGATGGCGTCTACTTTGTCCCAATCGCCGGTGAAGTGAGTTTGAAGTAGCGAAGCGCTGAGAGCCAATCCTCCCGTTTTCTGGGCGATGTCGAGAACATGACGGAAGTCGATACCTTGACGAGGAAAGTCGGGTATGACGCGGATCATGTCGGCTAGCTTGCTCAAGTTGTCATGGACAAGGGGAAGCAATCGCTTTGAAGCAAAGTCAGTCAGGGCTTCGTTTCCTTCGACGCCGTTGTGGAACTCCATGCTGGGGCTGTAATCCGCGTCCGACGTGGCCGACTCTCCGTGATGATCCGTTGTACCGTTACATCCTTCTCTGCCATTGAGCAATCCTCTTCGAAGTCGCCTGGTCTCCCCGCTGGCATTGACACGGACATCAATGAGCCTACTATCCGGCACAAGGTAACTCAGGTCCGCAACCGGGGCCTCGTCTCTCATACCGGTGATGAAAAATACATCAACATCAACAGCACCGTACACCACCTCCAGAAAGTGCTCCTCCAGAATCCGAGGCCGTTCTTGCACACGGTCCTGGAAGAAGGCGGTCAGAGCTGGTCGATGCTTCTCCTTATACTCCCGCTCGTGAAGCAAGCGATTCAGGTTTGCGCCCTTGACTGTGGCGTATTGACGCTTAATGGCATCACTTATGCTCACCATGCGTGCCGCCTTTCCGTCTCTGTTAAAGAGGTCTGCCCAGACTGCAGCGCAGTAATCCTTCCCCACGCAGCTTTCTCCCGTCACGAGGATGATAAGGCCCGGCTCCATCGGCTTCGTTGGGAGCGGACAGCCATATGCGAGCACACTCTGCGGATCCGCGGTGCGTTTAAGTCTAGCAAGACGGCCGAGGTTCGGTCCGAAAGCTTTGGCTGCGAGTGCGGCGTCCCGTGGATCTGGC
The DNA here is from genome assembly GCA_028654355.1 of Colletotrichum sp. SAR 10_99. Taxonomy (NCBI): domain Eukaryota; kingdom Fungi; phylum Ascomycota; class Sordariomycetes; order Glomerellales; family Glomerellaceae; genus Colletotrichum; species Colletotrichum sp. SAR 10_99. The sequence continues at coordinate 23,033 of JAQIUT010000043.1, forward strand.
CCGAGATCAGCGCCGTAAGCCCCAACGCCCAGAGGCAATAACGTCCCGGCGACAGCATACACCCAGTCCACGACTGCCCGGGAGATGTTAGTTCCGTCTTGATCGCGTTGCCAGACGCCGGTTATGATGCAGGCAAAGTCCCAATCACGACAGCCGAACGCCGTGGCTGTCTCCGGTATATCTCTGACGGCACCGCCGCCGTGAAGGAGATGGAGATAGCATAGCGGGAACGGGCGGGTTTCAACGGCTGCAATCAGCGCGCTTGCAACATTCGCTTTGCTAATATCTTTGAGGAAGATGCACCGTTTGAATGAGGACGTCTTGCCACCGGCATGCCCGCCGTGCATCGTCGACATGTACATCTCCGTGTCGAAGAGACCGATGCTGTCCACTACTCTGAAGTTGTACTCTGCCCCCAGAGCTCTGGCGATTGGCGAAGCGACAGTTGGAGGTGGTCCAAGTGTTGGCTTGAAGGTTGTAGCTTCGTACATTGTGACGCCTAGATGTAGTTTTCCAGCGTCCCAGTACAGATACGCGTCCGCTGAACTGCCCCGGGGAAGTTGGCTGACCACAGACTTGTCAAAATCGCCAAGCTTGTGTTGGGCCTCGTCGCCATCACTCATGGGGATGATCCATTTCCGAACTGAGAAGAATAGAGCAGGCTGTGCTATGAACACGACGCTGATGACGATGCCAAAGTTGGTTCCTGCCCCTTTGATCGCCCATAGAAGCTCTTCTTCGTTCTCTGGGCGTATGGCGCAGGTGGGTTGGTTTTGGGCGGGCACGCGACCGATGCACAGGATCTGTCCGGAGTCGACGCTGACTAGTACAGCCCCAATGATAGCGTCGCAAGAGAGTCCGTGGATGCGGGCCAAGTGGCCGATACCACCTTGAAGCCATAGACCTGCCCCTACACTGGGTCGAGAGCCAAGAGGTACGGTGAGGCCCTCTTCCATGGCTTTTGCTATGATGTCGCCTGTCTTGCAGCCGACCCCGGCGACGACTAGACCTCCAACCTTTGCGTCAGCCAGGGCATGCACTTTGTTGAAGGCGTTCATATCGATCGCAACGACATTTGGCCAGAGACAGTGACCGCTATGCCCCCCGCCCACGACCGTCAACGCCATACGATGTTTCAAAGCCCATAGAATACACTCCTGCACATGATGAATGGTCGAAGGTCTGATGACTGCGGCCGGGCGATGTAGACGCGCTTCCCGGTTCTTAACCTGCATCTCTCCGTCCGCGACCGGCACCCTCGACGTTAGCTCTGATAGTGCTGTTGAATGTCGTGTGAAAGCCATCATGACCTCCGGCGCGGCGAAGATGAGATGTCCCTCGTCACGTCGGCCCAGGGAGCGGCAGATGTTGCGCCATTCGTTCTGGATGGCTGTAGTTTTTGGGATGAAGCCTGCGATGAATGAGGTGAAGCGCTTCAGCGTTTCATTAGTGTTTTTTACTCGAACGATCCCTGCGGGGAAAGTTGCAACTTGGTAAGGTACTAGGCCCTGCAAGTGAAGTGGTCCATTTCTGTGGAAGACGATCACCGTGCTCTTGGGCTGGTCCACGAGCAGATCTAGCGCTGCACGGAGGTACTCATGTTTAGGGTGCATGCCATACATGCTGTGGCAGAAGAGAATGACATCGAATTTCTCATCGCAAAAGGTCTCCTTGGAGCTGTTCAGATCGAATGGCATTCGTCTCACGTCGGGTCCTTGTAGGCAAGGCAGCGGCAGCCCGTTCTCGTCCGCCGACTTGAGCCACTCTTCCAGCTGCGGAGCAAAGAGTTCATTTGGCTCAAGTGCAGAGTAAGTGGTAATCTTCCTCCTCATTTCAAGAGGCACAAATCCGAGTACGCTCTTCGGGCCGGGTCCGACCTCCAACACGGACACACGGAGGCGTGATTTAAAGATTGGAGTGAGAACTTGTGTGAGCTGAGACTGGATGAAGTCATTGTATGTGATCGAGCCTTCTTTGAAGGTGTTGAAGCCTGTGCTGTATTGCTCGTCGGATAGAGGTTGGCTGACGAGTGCACCACCGGCCGTGGCCTGCTGCTGCCTCAACGAGCACTTGAGGTGGTCGAGGATGGTCATTTCTGTGCCGAGAGTGAGAGTGGAAATTGAACAACAAAAGCCGTGTCAATAACTCATAGATGGTGTCAATTTCAATGCTTTATGTAGTCAATGAGAAGGCCGCACCAATGCTAGCTGGCCAGATCAAAATTTCACGCCATGGGATCTCTGGTAGACTTTATCCCCCAGCAGCTTGCTGCAAAACCTCTGTGGCTTTACGCCAATCCCGTGTGGAAACGTACCGCACGACACGCGCTTGGCTTTGTTGGCCCCCAAAACCACGCTTGTGAGTGGCTGCGATTGTTGTCGGCCTCCGGCATCATGCATTGTATTTCGGCCAGGAGTGGACATTGTGTAATAAGGGAGCAATCATTGCGTCAATACATTTGGTGCCGAAAATTTGCACTGCATTTTGTGTTATATCTTTCAGTCTGATTTACTTCAAAAGAGCCAAACATCGAGCAAAGGTGCGACAAACATGCGGCTGAGAAGAGGGCGCTTTTCGGCCGTTAGCGCCCGGACCGGGTCCGATGGCAGCTCCACTTATGCTTCCGGCGCCGACTTTACAGCTCGCATGCCCTAGACGATGGATAGCGCACGAGACTTGCACCACCGGAACAACTTGAGATCTTCATACCGCCACTTTCCAACCCTCATATAAATGTGTTTTTCTTTCTCAAGACACTGCAAGGCCAATCCTTCAATCCAAACCGGAGGCGACTTCATGTTGCGATGTTTCCCGAGACAGCTGTATTCCAAATACCCCACAGCCGTTCGCTTACGGACGTGCCCTGGGACGTTGGACCTGACAAGACATACGGGGAGACACCACAGCTCAGTGAGGAGGGACAACTCGTTGTTGTCGATCGTCACTCCCCCTAAGGACTCGCCAGTCTCGGCGTCAACGAGGTCATCGCCGCGCTTTATCCTTGTCGGGAGGTGCTTTTGGAAGTCGTATTCAACGTAGGGCACATAGTATGCCTTCCTGACTCGGCCTCTTACCCTGAGCACCTGCCGGGGCTCATCCAGGCTCAACTCCTCAACCCCGAGAATGTCCAGCCATCTAGTATCGATGAACTCTCTAGGGGCATTAGACAGAACGAACCTGCAAGCACCCGGCAGCGAGCCCCACGACCACGACGGTGCGCGATATGACCTTAATGCTCTCTGGGTCTTGACTCCTTCTGCCACCACCCAAATGAGTCCCCGGTGTATGTCGCCTTTCCAGAGTCCGGAGACGTACTCATCCTTCAACGCGAACTGAAGTGCCTGCATTATGCCAGCAACGGCATGAAAGATGTCGGATGGCATGGTCAATATGCAGTGCGTATACTCCCGTACGATCTCGTACCAGCCGTGATAGAGTCTGTGGGATGCGACAGGCGATGAGTACAGGTCTTCCCCAATCTGGGATGTAGACTGCGCACGTTGCCAACCCATGATCGACCACCGCATGTCCACATCTTCTCTACTGCTTTCCAAAGGCCTACCTTCTGGAATGTTCTCTGATGCAATTTCTTCTTGGCACTGCCAGCTCATCTGTGTCAAGGAGAACAAAAGCAGTCTGGGTGAGAGGACGCGCTCCTGGACAACCCATGCTCTTGTCCATAGCGGAGGCTTATGGTCGCCCCAAATATCGCGTGCCGGGTCGGGAAAGTATAGTGCATGCGCGAACCCTTTCATCTTTCCATCTTCAGGGAAGGTAATTTCTGTCGGTATCGGAGAGGTAAGGCTGGGATGCCGTGTCGCAAACAGGCCGCCCTCGCCACCAGATGAACTGACCCCGGACATGGTCATAAGGGAGTTAGTGTAGTATTGGCACATTCTTTTAGCCTCAAACTCCCAATCATCTTTCGAATCTTGGATGATGCCTAGAAAGGACATGTATCAGCAGAACGACACCAAGAATACCTACAAGCGTAAGACTTACAAAGCGAGTCTATCCACAGATACCGAATGCCTAATGCCCTCGAAGCAATAACAGCATCGCGGAAGGTCCGAGATAGGTCCTCTAGGAGAACACACTGTCTTCTTTGTGCAATAGTAGCCTGCTTTGTAGTAACAATCGTCGACTTACCCCAGCAATGACTCAACGTAATGTATGGGCCGAGGCGTCCGACACCGTCAACAAGGCGGAGTCCCGATGGACAGCTTTTCGCCATGACGTCCAGCACACGAGAGGGGAGCGGGGCCAGAGGGTTAGTAACTAGGCTGCAAGAAGGATGGGTTGCGAGACATCGCTTTACCCAAGAAGCTGCAAGATGAAAATCGTCATCTGTGCCAGTTGCCCATGAAGATTTGGCTGCTTTTGCTGATAAGATGGAGCTGATCCCGCCTGTAGTGGTGATTAGCTTGGATTATACTATGCCTTGAAGACATGGAGCAGAGCAAACCGACCTTCATACTGCGTGAAGTGAAACGGAACTTGGAACAAGCTGGGGTTCGTTAGGAGAAATGCAGCTAGACAGCGATATGTCGCTCTGTCATTCCCACTGCCGAATTGAACATCAGGGTACCAGCGGATCTCGACTCCACTCTCTGGGAGAACACGAGGAGGTCCGTTCCGGTCACCGAAAATGCTGTACTTGAAGTTGTCGAGTAATAATGCGCATAGGTCACACCCTTCCTCCGCAGCAGCGCGAAGTGCCGTGACACTCGGCTGGTGAGAGTATGGGTAGAATGACCCGTGGATGTCTGCCGTTACATTCTGGGATCTAAATAGGTAGTACCAGTTTGGTAAGCGTTCGTCCGGTTGGAGTGAAACATCCCTGAAGTTGATGCTTGTACAAACTGAGCATAACATAGTCGACTTCGGGGGGGATGTGTAGGCTTTGGTTGTGACAGACAATTTTCCCACCCAGGCTGCAACTGGTTAAAAATCCCCGCGCCTCGGCAGCAGGTCCTCTTGTCAGACTTCAGACCTTGCAATTGCATAATCGAGGCATATCTTACTGACAGGGGTCAAAATGCAGTGTCATAGTGGTACAGCCTGCCCACTACTAGCGCGCTGGGATTTTGTGAATTGAATTCGCATATCTACTCCAATATCGTCAGAAAAATTCGATTTTAACAGGTCTCAAGTCCTGCATGAGATGAGCAACTTGGGTTAAAAAGGTATCACCGAACCCGAGGAAGTGAAGACTTTGGAAAAACTTCCAAAAGTTTCCACGCGGCTTCATGTCGATAATGTAAGGCAAGCTGTGACACGACAGGGCTCAGAGTAGCAATTGAATGTTTATAGGACTTTGAAACTCATATGTACGTCCAAATGCTAGTGCGAATCTTTTGTCTTAACCGTAATATCACTCAAATAGGATCAGCGATTGTTGCGTTGAAATTTTATCTTCTTACAAGGTATTCAGTAAGCCCCATAATCGAAAAATGATGCCCAAGACAATGACATGCGGACGTCCCTGTCTCTGACGGCTGGCACGTCACGGCCGACGCAACAGCGCAATCAGTCCAATTAACTCCTCCCAATAGTTTAGGATAGATGATCCTCTCCACAGCCGTTGCACGCGTTGCCCCGGGGCCCTGTCTGTGCTTTATCGGTGCCATTTTCCTATTCAAGCAGCAAGGCAGCGTTGAGACCGTTCCTAAGCAGTTTGTATCGGCGACCGACGTCGGAATAATGAGTCCAATGGCTCATGAGAGGTAACAGATCGCTTCGAGAAGCGTGTGTTTGTCGAATTATGCCGGCACGACTCCTTTCCATATGAGCTTAAGAATATCGTCTGGCCCCAACTAGGTAGGAAAGAAAAGGACTTCGCGTCGTCCACGTTGAATTTAGCTTTGAGACGCCCACTAGGTATGCCCGACTGAGTTTCAAACGACGTCCCATGACGTTGCAAATGGCTGGCGCTACCAGAGCTGGCCCTGCGATACATGATACCAACAATAATAACTGACGAGTTGGCGCGCGCCTACCAGGGGCGCGGGGATTGGGGCCCATACGACAGTAAAACATCCGAATCAAAAATGGCGTACGCTGGGCCTTGCCTGATCGAGACTGCAGGCTTCAGGCATTAGGCCATCAATTGCAGACTGATGCAGTATTTTGTTTTTGGGCCAAAGGTTGGGCCGGGTCTCCTGCATTTCAGCTGTGTTAAGTTGTGCGTGGTTAGGTGGTATGCATGAGCTGCGCCACTCCCTTCGCAAATGAATCAACTGGTCGAACCGACAGGCCGAACCAACAGACCGAGCCAACAAATCTGGATATTGGGTTTTGGTGAGTATATATTGAGGAATATTATGGTGCCATTGCTCACCGTGGAAGATTCACTTGGACTGTTCCCAGTCGGCTCACAGCTATTTACAACTTGCGCAGACTTTTACAAACATGGCTGAAATCACACTCGATCCTGGAGCTCTCGACGAGTTGAACTCCGTCGAAACTCGGGCCTTATTCGACACAACCGACAGGCTTTCCTCTCTTGGCATTGGCAGGATTGTCAACCTCCCTCAGATAATCGTCGTCGGAGACCAGTCATCCGGAAAGTCATCTGTCCTCGAAGCCATCTCTCATATCAAGTTTCCCGTCAGCTCGGGTTTGTGCACACGCTTTGCCACGGAGCTGGTTCTCCGAAACGGCAGCCAACGACGCGTTAAGGCCACCATTCAGTTCCACGACAATATCAAGCCTGCACGGGAGATGCGAGTCGATTATATTGTGAGAGAAGATATTAGCAAAGTCATCGCCGCCGCCAAAGAGCATATTGGCCTCACCGATTCCAATAGAGGATTCTCCAAGGACGTTCTTCGTCTGGAGGTCGAAGGCCCGAACTTGTATCCTCTCACCCTGGTTGATCTGCCCGGAATCTTCCACACCGCGACAGCGAAGCAATCAGCCGAGGGCAGAGCAACTGTCATGGAGCTGGTTGAGAGCTATATGCAAAAGAGAAATAGCATAATCCTCGCCGTTATATCAGCGAGTAATGAGCTCGCCAACCAGAGAGTCCTGGAGGAGGCTGCGAAACACGACCCCGCCAGAGAGCGTACACTCGGGGTCATTACTAAGCCCGATCTTCTACATCCAGGGTCTCCCGACGAACTTGAGTACCTTCAGATAGTCAGAGGACGCGAGGCGGTGCACAACCTGCAACTAGGATGGCATGTGTTACGCAACCTTCGAGACTACGGCGAACCCAAGGCAGATCCTGACTCTCGGGACGCAGTCGAAAGGAAGTTCTTCGAATCCGGGTCTTGGGCTTCCATACCGGTGATGCACCGAGGCATATTTGCTCTACGGAAACGTCTCAGTTATATCCTTCACGATCATATCAAGAAAAGTCTTCCGGGTGTTCTCGAAGAGATTCGGGGAAAGCTTGCTGAGCATGAGGCTGAGCTTGTACATTTAGGGCAGGCCAGATCCAGTGTCGCCGACATGAGGGCATATCTTGTGGACATCGCGGGAAGATTTGAGCGACTTGTCCGCGACGGCATTCAGGGCCATTATAACGATCCATTTTTCGGCGGCTTTGATGGTAGTGATCGGAAGTTGCGGTCTCACCTCCGAAGTTTCAATCGAGCGATTCGTCACATCCTCCTCGTGCAGGGGTCATCACAGAAGATCTCCACTAGCCCTCCTGGTTCTAGGAGACGAAAGGACATTCCTCTCCACCTTCAAGAGTTTCTCGACAAGCATCCGTACGATCTTCCAATGCCAAAACCAATCACTTGGTCGGAGATGGCCACGCAACTGGAGCGGCAAGCGGCCGCAAACCAGGGCACCGAGTTTCCCGGATATGCCAGTACAAATTTGATTGTACAGCTTTTCCAGAGACAATCGAAGCCCTGGGAGGCCGTCGCCAGGGTGCATTTGGAGAAGGTCACCGCTGTTGTGAAGGCCTTCGTGGACCAGGCGTTTGAGCACATCGCTGGGCCCTTGGGCACCTGCAGTACCACCTCTATGATTCTGGCGACTTGCGTCGATCCTTTCTTCGATTCAAGAGAGAAAATCCTCGAGATAAAGCTGCGGGAGCTTCTGCGACCTCTTCAGGAGGGTTATGCACTACCTCTCGATATCGACTTCCACGAAGCTATGAGCCGCGGAATTTCTGATCGTGGCGTGGAGGATGTCTCAGATGACTCTGACGACAACAATTCAGACGACGACAACTCAGATGACGACGACTCAGACGGCTCACAACACTCGAGAGCAAATCTCCCACGCCGGCGTAACGAGTTTGGGACCGGGCGGGCCGTCGAAACTATGCTGACATTCTACGACGTATGTATTACGTTTTGTTATAGTAATCAGTCCTTGGCTTACTGACTTGGCGTAGATGGCGTTGCGCACATTCACCGATAACCTGATCAACCTGGCGTTAGAGAGCTGTCTCATTCAAGAACTTCCAGGAATTCTGACACCGAAGGCCGTGAACGGAATGGATGACACGAGGTTGACGGAGCTCGCGGCCGAGTCAGAGGAGATTCGGGAGCGCCGTACACAGTTGCAGGCTGATATCAAACTGCTCAAACAGGGCCTGGATCAGTGCCGCCGGTACAGATTCAGAGGCGTGACGAGTGAGAAAGTTCCCTTGCCTTCAGCGCTGGAAGAACATGGCATATTAACAACCTTCCTTCAGCTCAACACACCAACCCCACGAAAAGGGCTCAGCCGGAGACTACTGTAGGATCGCCCACGATTGGTAAGCAGTGCTTGATTGCTCCAATGCGAGAATTTCTATGCTGATGGCCAATGATAGCTAAACCTCACGGCCAGCAGACGATGCGAGGATCAACACCAAAAACAGTCCCTATTGTCATAAAGCCCACACAGGCAGAATTGTCAGTCGAGTCTACTCCAGTAAAGAAAACGAAGGCCCCAGTGGTCAAGTTACCTCCTCCCGAAAGCTATTCAAAAACTCCCACAAAGGCCGAAAATATCTCTCCGACTGAGAATAGCAGACTCTTTGGATCCATTTGCAGAAAGCCCGACGGGTTTGGTAACGGAACCAGCAACATCTTTAGCCAGATCTCAAGTCAGCCTCATTCAAATTTTGTGGCAACAAGCGGGACATCGGGACTGTCGTTCGGCATGCCAGGAGGGTTCACTTTTGAGCAGGGGGTCGGAACAAAGAAAAGCACGTTACCCGACGCAGTCGCATTTGGTGGGTTTGGGAAGAGCAGTCCAGGCGGCTCCAATGCCGTTGGTTCTCAAGGCAACGCCGTGACGACGTGGTCGTTTGACTCCAGCCAAAAAGACGCAGCAACAGTCGAGGGTGAGAAGACCAGCATTTGGATTGCATGAATGTGGCTTCAAGTGTTGATCATCGCATAACCTCCAGAATGACTGCACAAAATTTACAGAAGCATCCGCTTCAGTCAAAAGGAGCCCGGGGAGGTTCCTTGCTACATGAATTTGTCACAAGGAGCCTAATGCAGATGGGGTTGGCCACTGGGCAACATTTGCACTTCAGAAACCTTCAAGAGCTTCTCTCCTGAAGAGATTTAGCCAGGAGACTGTTGGATACTTTCGTATCCTTGGCCACTTAGTTAGCGGTCGCCGCGCAGTGTATGTTAGGGAACAGATTCAGCGTCCATCTTTAGCTATTTCATGAATTGACAAGCTTGACTTCATTGGCCTTATGATAGCTGGAACAGAAGGAAAGAATGACGTAGAAGTAATTTGACTTAAAACTAGATTTTCCGCTTGTTGCGATGCAGGCAAACCATTTATAATGCTGCTGCGGAGTTCCTCGGCAGTCCACTTCGAGTCCTTGACTAAGCAACCGCACAGGTGAGTCCGGACGAGTTGGCCCAGTAGTATTTCCGCCCCTTCTCAACTGCTCACCCCTCGAGGACGATCACTACTGGGGGGCATACACCAGCTCATTTCCCTTGTTGAAAATCAGTAGCAGACAATGAACTTTTGCCGTCCCACCCCACAGAAAGGCTAGGTCATATTTATAACACGTCTGTGATTCCAATGGCGGCCCTTCTGAAGCGACTGTAATGGCAGTGCTTGAAATTTGGGTACCGCAAATTCGCGTGGTATTGTGTCTTATGCCGCAATTGGCCTTGGTAGCACCGACTCGGACGTAGCTGCACACGCCTGCTACAGTTGGCATAAAGATAATGCCCCACGCCAGTAGAGCTGCGCGATGCTTCCATATAAGCATTCGGACGAGGCTCGACAAAGCGATGAGAAGCAACCAAAATCAAAACCGGGCTGGGTATCTGCCCTTTGCGGTAAGGCAACACCAGAACTGCAACTGAAGCTGCAACTGAAAGCCGCAACGCCTAGCGCATCTCTCATGGCGAGTGCTACTCGACAACTGGTATGCGTTCATCTTAACCACTCCACAAAGTTTGACGCGCAAACATAATCAGCCTTCCCCATATAAATCCAATCTAGAGCTCGCAGGAGTTTTCTCACTCAGTATCTGGTCACACAAGTGCATACTTCCGGAAAGTCATCGCCAGTTCGCCATCCAGTTACCAACACCTGCTTGCCATCACTTGCCATGGAGGATGAGACCAAACAGGCGCTGGGGTCTTTGGATGAATCGCTTAAAAACAGAAGCATCGAGTTATCACTAAGAATCCGCGGCGTATTCCGGGGCTCAGGTTGAGGTTTCATCAGCACAGCCAGGGGTTGCTATGCGCTGACTGTGCGCGTATGCATGAGACCTGCATGGAAGTTCCGGAACGTTGCATAGGTAAGCCCTCAGACTCTCAGTAAGCAGCATATCCCGCGCCTCAATGTGCGCATACTGGAGCAAATGACCTTTTAAACTTTGGCGGAAGTCTCGCAGGCTTGGGGCCACTCAAAGCTGAGCAATCAAAGCGCAGAGCAATGCGCAGGGCTTTGCTGCATATCGCTGGAAAATAAGCCGAACGGTTTTGTTTCCCGAGTCAGCCGGATTCCAGAACATCGCCAATCGTCGTTAGCTTTTGATGAATAAGTTGAGAGGAAACGTGACGCTCACATTAAAGCGAGTCAATGCGATGCCTCCGAGGCCCTGGGTCTACCGAATGGTTCCTACATATAAATTACCTCGTGCTTTTTGGAACCCGAGTTCGCAATGGTTTCTTCTCATTTCTCACACAGAGATAAGACACCTCTGTCAAGATGAAGCTGTTTCTTCCCTTGTTTATGTTCGCGGCGGCAGCCTATGCCGCAAGCCCCGAGACATTGATGGAGTTCCAAATGGATCTTCGTGACCCTTACAACCCTTTGACTCTCAGAGGCCACCCACCCGACTGTGGCGACGAAAACGAGGGTGAGAACGGCGGGCCTGTCGGCGACAATGGCGGATCTCCTAGCCCGGGTCAAGGTTCGAGTGGCAGATACAACGTCTGCTGTCGGTACAATGGTCAACACAATAAATGCGTAAGTCACTCAATGATGACATTGCGTACTGTACCTGATGGCTAATGCGTGGTGTAGATTTGCTTGGCTCGGTGCAGGGCGGTTCGTATCTCAAAATGGACATCCTTATAAATCCGTTGCTAATATTCATTTAGGACTGCAACGCAGGAATTTGTTTGATGTAAATGGCAATCAAATCTCGTGCGCCAATGAAAACGCACATACTCTGAGACGGAGTATTCGATCAGCGACAAAGTCCTTACACACTGAAGTAGCATTTACTTAGTTCCATATTTCGATCCTATTGTACGGAGGAGTCGACGACAGAAGTGTCTATTTAATGGTTAGGAGGGAGCATGTATGATTCATATACCCAATTTCAATATACCCAATTTCAATTTGGAAAAACCATTTCATTTGATACACTTCCTATGATTTGAGTGATCATGTCAGGTCCATTCATATTGAAGTCCAGCCTCAAAACTCAGTTTCGAAATGTCGCCCTCGGCAAGGTAGTATGAAACCCAACGCAGGAGCTAACGCAGAGTAAGGTACAGATGTAGGTAATCCTTGTGAATCATTTGATGTATGCACCGCAGCTTAATGGTCTCGAGCGCGCAGCTCGATACCGGCCTGATGCGCTGTTTTTGTCTTGGCAAATTTCCATGCGGGAATACGACGCTCGAATAGTTCATCAAGCTCTTGATATGTGCGCCCCTTGGTCTCAGGATAGAGCAGAACACAAGGGATGAGATATACAAAGGTGACGCCTCCAAAAAAGAGACCGATCTTTTGCTGCCAGCCAGCGTACTGATTTGAAAGCATCAACGGCACAGTGTAGTTCTACTCTGGTTAGGCTTGGATGGGCATGAAAATGACAAGATGTGATGCCATGACTTACAAAAATGATACCCGTGATGTATTGAACGGTTACAGCTAGTGAAGTTGTCTTCGCCCTCAGCTTCGGACTTGAGACCTCGACAAGGGAGATCCATCCTAGAAATATCAGCATTTGATCGATCCAAGAAGGTTAAGCTAAGGGCAGGCTCACCGATTGGAGCCAGTGAGTTGGCATACAGGAACGCCCAGATACCGCATAGTGCAATCAGTACAGGACCGGACGCCGAGGTGGGTTCCATAAACCCCAGGCCGCCCACGATGAAGCAAATGACCATCATGCCAAAACCCCCGCCGAGGACCAGAGTGCGGCGACCGACCTTGTCAACCATGTAGAACGACAAGATGATCCCGACCAGAAGAATGGCGTTGATGATGATCTTGCCCAAGAAGGGATCCTCGACGTTTGCCATGGAGAAGAAATACGTTGTGTAGCCAAACATGAGAGGCACGCCCACGACATTCTGAAAGGTTAGCGGCAGGGTTGATATGATGGCACGCTTGAGGTTGATGGGGGTCATGAGGGCTTTCCAGTCACTATCTCCACCGAGGGACTGGGAAAGGGCGATTGACTGGTCGATTTCATACCGCATGACGGCATACTCATGTTCAACGTCGTAACCGTCGACGTCTCCAACAAGTCTGCGGAGAGATTTCTTGGCTTCCTCGTGCTTTCCCTTGGAGGCATACCAGGCTGTCTTGGTTAGCTATGGATCAAGACTGCTTTCTGATGGCTTGAAACGTACCTGGTGACTCCGGCAGGAGAAGCATCGGCATGATCCAGAGCCCACAGAACACAAACTCCGAGTAGAAGATGTTTCTGAAGTGCATTGGGTTGGTGTCCTCGAGGATCTTGAGTCCGATGGCAAGGAAAACCTGACCCAACGAGAAGGCGAGGGAAAAGCTGCCCAATAGCGCGCCACGGAACTGAGGCATTGCAATCTCGGACATGTACACCATGACGGAGGTGCCCATCATACCACCGGCACAGCCTGCGATCAGTCTGGCAACGAGGAGGACGATCCAATCCTTGGATAAGATGGCTACTATGATGGACTTTTGTTGTTAGTCTTTGTTGGCTGTAGAGGTGTGGAGAATTATTGTTTACCAATGTCAGGAAGAACGTGACTCCCCACATATTGAACTTGCGCCCGAAGCGATCCGCTGTGTGAGGCGCAATGAGCTGGATGGCGATGGCGGTGACGAAGAACATGGAGCTCCATAGAGAGACATGGTTGGCGTTGAGAGCCGGTTGGCCGGTCTTCGGGTCTCGGACGGTAGCGAATTGCTTGATGAAGCCTTCGTTGGCGACGATGCTTCCGACTACCGAATTGGCATAGCCAGCGTACCTGGAGGAAGTCTCAGCGTATGTGGTTTCTGAAGTCATAGGGAGTAAACGGACATTCCCGCAAGCGACACAGAGAGGCCGCAAGCGTAGAGCCTCCAGAACTTCTTGATACATTTCGCCCTACTCCAGTCGGCAAATGCAGAGGCGATGGGTGTTACCTCCGCACCCTCTTTCGAGATGCCGGCTTCATGGTGCATCTCGGCTCCTTCCTCGAGATGGTCGCCAGTCGGCTTCTCGGCTTCATGAGCACCGTCGCGATCTTGTGTCATCTCTTGGTGACAGAAAGAAAATGAAGAGAATGAATGACAATTCAAGACAGCGGTAATGAACGACCACGAACAGTGCAAGAAGCAGCACAAGAGTTCAAGGCTCAGAAGTTGAGTAGTCGCAAGTTCCGACGTTTTGGAACGTCCGGGGATGTGGGGTGGTTATGAAGACCAAGCCTGGGGAAACAGGTTCCCTGGAGATCGTGGGGACCTTCAGCCACGACGCTTAATGTTACCATAAATGGTCAACACTGACCAAAGCATTTTTAGAATCATGTCACATTACACCCATGGACATGAGAACAGCGTGATTTCTTCGGTCCGGAAATATGTCTCGGCCTCTCGACCATGCCCGATCCCTGACACCACAGGACAAGCCCACCTCACTTCATCCACTTTGTTGATGATGGCTTAAGATGGTTGGCCGTTGCAACGTGAGCAGACCGGCCTTTAGCCGAACATTTCCAAAAGCCCGGCACTCGTTCACATAGTTCAGCCGTACTTACCTCATGTGTTTGGTAAATGCAGAAGATCCTAACACTCAAGCTGTCGGTGTGGACCAAAATGGATGGTTGGCCCCGGAAAACCATCGGCCGATGACCGGCCGATGACCGGCCGATCGTTGCCCGGTCTCCGCAAAGTGCACTCTGTCGAGATCAATCCACCTGCCCGATGCACCTGTAGCTCACATGACGCCTAAAAGATCATGGGTACTCATTCCATGCCCCTCACTATGACACAATGATAGTTGGTAGCTAATATTGCGCTTCGTATTTGGTGGGGCATATGGGAGCAAGTGTGCCCATCTTGAGCCGCGGTGTATTTCAACTGAACCATCAGTCGTTTCGCCCGACCCTCAAGCTTACGGCATGTTTGAAATCACATTCTCTTCCTCGAACGATATTCTTTCAAGACAACATGCTTAAGCCACAGGCTAACGCTGTTCGAGAACTCGTCTCCCTTGACGGGGTCTGGGACTTCGCCTTGGAACCTTCCACACAGCCGCAGCCGAAAGCATGGGAACATGATCTAACATCTCAACTCCAAGTCCCTGTACCAGCCAGTTACAACGACATCCTCATCGATCCAAAGATTCGAAACCATGTCGGATGGGTGTACTACCAACGTCACGCAACAATTCCTCGAGCGTGGTCCGGAAGGCGGTATGTTCTTCGCTTCGATGCCGCCACCCATCGGGGCCGTGTCTACGTGAACGATCAATTCATCACAGAACACATTGGTGGTTATACGCCATTTGAGGCGGATATCACCGATGTCGTGTCACCAGGGCAAGACTTTCGTTTGACTGTTGCTGTCAGCAACGAATTAGACTGGACGACGATCCCTCCAGGCAGGATTGAGATCGAGAATGGGAAGAAGAAGCAGCACTATCAACACGACTTCTTCAACTACTCTGGACTTGCTCGATCTGTGTGGCTTTACTGTGTTCCACAGGTACACATCTCTGATGTAACCGTCAAGACCGACGTAAGCGAAGGAGGAAGAGTTGGCATCGTCAACTTCGAGATCAGCGCCAGCCAGCCGACATCGGACTCCAAATTCAATGTGTCCCTTACCGATGAAGACGGCAAGCTGGTTGGCGGAGCATCTGGGGCAACTGGAATGGTGGTGGTCAATTCAGTCCATCTATGGCGACCGGAAGCAGCATACCTCTACCAGCTTCGTATTCAGCTAGTCGACGATGAGGGTCATGCCAAGGACTCTTATCATCTTCCCGTTGGCATAAGATCTGTCGAAGTGAGGAATAACCGATTCTTGATCAACGACGAACCGTTTTACTTCCGTGGATTTGGAAAGCATGAGGACACCCCTATTCGAGGCAAAGGCCATGATGCCGCGTACATGATCCACGACTTCGAGCTAATGAAATGGGTCGGCGCTAACTCATTCCGCGCGTCGCACTATCCCTACGCAGAGGAAGTGATCGAATATGCGGATCGTCATGGAGTTGTCATCATCGACGAAACGGCTGCAGTTGGCTTGAACCTGGCAGTGGTTGCCGGCCTTCACGGATCGAAGCAATTACCGACATACTCCCCTGACACGGTCAGTGATGAGACGAGAAGGTCGCATGAGCAAGCTATCAGAGAACTCATTGACCGCGATAAGAACCACCCCTCTGTGGTTATGTGGGCCATTGCCAACGAGCCGGCTGCACATGAGCCTGGAGCCTGGGAGTATTTCGAACCGTTGGTCGCGCTTGCTCGTCAGCTCGACTCTCGTCCGATTTGCTATGCCAATGAATTCCAAGCAAGCGTCGACAAATGTCTCATTTCCGACCTGTTCGACGTGCTCTGTCTCAATCGCTACTACGGCTGGTACCTGCACACGGGCGACCTCGAGGCTGCTGAGACCAATCTCGAGAAGGAACTGTTGCAATGGCAAGCGAAGTTCAACAAACCCATCGTGATGTCAGAATATGGTGCCGACACTCTTGCTGGGCTACATACTGTGGGAGATGTTCCGTGGAGCGAGGAATACCAAAGCCGAGTATTGGAAATGAGCCACAGAGTCTTTGGTCGGATAGACAGCGTTGTCGGTGAGCATGTGTGGAACTTTGCCGACTTTCAGACCCCGTCAACCTTCATCTTCCGAGTAGACGGGAACAAGAAGGGTGTGTTCTCGAGAGATCGGAGGCCTAAGATGGCAGCGCATGTGCTTCGAAAGCGATGGACCGGAAGTTAGCGACACACAGCGAAAGAATACTTGCCCCTGGCAAATGTTACCAAATCAATGTCTTTGCATCATCATAGGTTATGAATCATGTGTGGCCAAATTCAATTGCTATTCCGAATGGCGCGGAGAGCTTTTAAACCTCTTACCTCGGACTAGATCTAATTGGCATTTACTTGACTGACGAGGCGATTAATAAAACACGTTGTTTTCCAGTGAAGTCAAATAGCATGACCAAATTATCAGGGATACTTGCGTACAAAGTCTGAGATCTGACAAAATCCTGAGTGCGTTTCGATTCAGAATGGTGACTCGGATACTTGAGCCATCGAATCTCGGTCCTCTTCCACGCAGCATGCATGTCATTCAGCTGCATCAGACATGCTGGCCTGGGACTTGGCGGTGTTGGTTCACACTGCGATCGAATGCGCCAATGACGAAGCAGATCAGGTTCTGTGTGTACTCTTGGAGGATCTCACTGTCACCGTTTGCGATTAGTGACACAATTTGCTCGTGTTCGCGTGTGGATAACTGTTCTGATTGACCGAGCAAAAGTTCTCTGCCCTCAACGGCGGGCTTAGATATGCTGTCACTGCCCAGACTTTGGTTGTTTGCAACCTTCTCATGTTATGCAGACAGCTATTTCTGGCCTCGAGGTCAGCACTTTGGTGTAAATTTACCCCTCTTGGACAAACGGCGCAAGCACCCTGGTCTGTTTGCACAGCCGAGCTTAGCCCACAGGCGATAATTACTATGGACTGTCGGATCCCGCCGACTCGAGTCAATCTCACTCGTCAAAATCATTGTATGCATTGTAAGTGATAATATTAAAACCGCTGTAGTGAATGAATTTGTTGTTTCGTGGCGCCATTATTGCCACGGGGCTGCCATCTCGAACCCACGAGAAGAGGCTTTCGCATGATCTTTCAATGTTGATACGTCAAATGAGCCTGCGATAAGTAGCATCACCCATGAGTCCTCATGATTCGTTCGCATGCTCGATCCGGGTCGTCTTTCAAATGCGAGTCCAAGCCCTGAACTCTCCCCCTCGGCGAATCCCACGTGGCGTCGTCAATTACATCTTCTCAGCTTTCGCCATGGGGTCGAGTCTTGTTTGACTGTTTGCTTTTCGTTTACAGACCATCCGTGCCCCCCATACGTCCGTAACCACGCAAGCATGCAGGTTCCAACAGGCAGCACTCCACAGCACGGATTGCCGTCAGGCCTCTAATCTGCCAGCCCAGTTCCCGATTGCAACGCTTCTCTGCTTGTGCCCACCTCTTTCCACATTGTTTAACGGGATACCCCGACGACCTGGGCTCTAATCAGCCACCAGCCTGTCAACCGAGATTCTGGGCAGATGCACCCGGTCGTTTGGCTCACTTACCAAGTAATTTGCACCCGCACTTTGGGGCGTTCTGATTGCCCCCTTCCTCAACGCAGAACCAGGCCACGGGCAGCTGAATGAATGGGTCAGCATGCATATCCGCCTCAAAGGGAACTCCATTGTTCGTCGAGCGTCATGGTCGAGATGGGTGCGGGTGACCACATAACAAAATGGTGATGGTCGTCCTGCTAGAGACACCTGGCGGTGTTCCAATTTTCAACTCGCTTTCTGCGCCTTCGCCAACACCTTGGCCTTCATCGGTTCCAAATTTCATTCCATTGTTTGTGCGACTGATCTTGCATATCGACCTTCAGGTGGCAGTTTCTTCTCACCGCCAGTCGCGCCTGGCGCTCAACACAACAAGCCAGCCACCTCTGCATAACACCTCCAGACGATGTCGGTCAAGGGGTCTCAGGCATGGAGGGCCGAGGACAAAGGGCTGGAGATGCTATGGGTCTGTTGGACGATGGCTGGGTTGACAACAGTTTTCGTCTTGGCGCGAGTCTGGTGTAGGCGGAGGATTGGAAGGACGTTCTACAGCGATGACTACTGCTGTATCCTGTCATTGGTATGTGCATCTATCGGGAGCTTGGGTCCACATGTGGTCTCTCCTTCAAGGATGCCGAGAGTGTCTTCGCACTGATACCGATTCACCATAGGCTTGCATACTTGCGTCTTGTGCAGCTGCCACTGGTGCCATCAGCTATGGCTATGGCAGGCATAAGGACGTACTCACGTATGAGCAGAAGAAGGGTGCCATATTCTGGTCACATGTGGGGTTTGCTCCGGGAATCATGTCCTTTGCGATTCCGAAACTCGCGGTTGTCTCATTGTTAACGCGGTTAATGAATCCAAGGCGATATCATCTGTGGTTCCTCTGGGGTATCACAATCCTGTGTTTACTTACACACATCGTTGTCCCCGGCTTACATTTCGGTCGCTGCGTTCCCGTCGCTTCAATCTGGGACGAGCATGTTCCCGGCCGTTGCTTCGACGCAAACATCACTGTCGATTACAGTATCTATGGAGGAGGTAATCTAAGACTACGTGAACCTTCAGTCATGGGAATCTTGGCTAACATCCCTGCGTAGTACTGTCAGCATTTGTAGATGTCTACCTAGCGTTGTATCCAACAGTGGTGCTATTCAGACTACAAATGGCAATGAAGAGAAAAGTTGCCTTGTCTTGTGCACTTGGAGTCGGTGCTGTGTATGGAACTCCCATGAAGACTGCCCAGTGTTTCGTGAGATTGACTAACACTGATTCAGTGGTGGTGCTGTGGCAATTGTCAAGTCCATACGTCTGCCACAACTCAGGGAAGACGACTTCACCTGTATGACCCCACCCTCCTTGAAATGCCATGGAAGGTACTGACACGCGATCCAGATCTCACCTCTGACCTTCAAATACGAACTGTGTGAGCATTATTCCAATTTCTCGGCTGGTCGGCTCCGAGATGTAGTTGATTCTTTGCGTCGATCATACGGAACTGACTAGAGTTTACAGGGTCGAAGGCAGCACGATCACCATTGCGAGCACCATCCCTGTCCTCCAGCCCTTGCTCGAGTTGATCCTGCGACGCAACCCCTTCAGCAACGCCAAAAATACGACCGAAGAGACGCCAAAGTTCTACGAGGACTACGCTTCTCAAAGGGAGTCTCGAGGAGGAAGCAAGATCGAGCTTGGACAGCGCAAGCCCAGGCCGAAACCTAGGGACGACTTAGGCTTCACAATCATGGAGGATGACAGCCAGGAGAACATTCTACCCGAGTGCAAGAGGCCAGCCCCGGCGTTCATGTCAGACAGGCACGAGACGACTCCGCCTCAGTCTGCGGATGGTGGCATCGTCCGAACCGATGTTGTCTGCGTCTCGTTCGAGTATAGGGGTCCACTTGGAGAGAAGCTAGCTTCAAGTAAATGGGACATTGTTTGAGGCTTTGGGTATTTGATTTTGGATTGCAAGGCTCGATTGGGCTACAGAGAGCGCGGCTTCTTTTGTTCTGAATATAGTTTACTACCCCTCTTCGGCCGACGGAGATTATCCTCTCCAGGTGGGGTTCTGTCGGTTGCGTCTCCGGATCAGCATCGTCTAAGGCGGATCTTTGTAAACACATGTTTGGCGAGTTTGATGTGCCCGCATCTCGTGTGAGGATGAAGTCTTTTGCGGACTGAATCGAGGATTACTCTGTCACCATACATGCCACTGGAGCTGTGCGTCATACAGAGAGTTCCCTCAATTTATTTGAATAATATTTCAGGAGGGAAGCCTAGATCCTCAGCCCCGACGAGAATGGAACTAATAGTAGTCGGATGTCTGGTGGTATTCAAGTAGCCTAATTGGTACTCCTGCCGGCTGAATCCCGTCGAGGATCAACATCGTCAAGTCCCAGCCGCCCCAGCTCCGGTTCTTTCATTGAATTAAAAAGAAGATATGGACAAAACCGCTAAACGCCGTTGTCCGAAACCCATCCCAAGCACCGTCGCTTATCATCATGATGACCGCTTTGATATGTCATTCTCTAGCAGCCAGTAAGCGCCTAGAGGATGTCAGTAACTATTTCTCGGAGCGTCTTGATCATTGTCACGTACAGCTTGCTGGTTCTTCATGTTTTGTTGGATACCTCCAGAGAAGTCCATCTGAAGTGACTGAGTGACCGGGTTATCCTGCTGAGGGTTGCCAGTAAGGCCAGCAACCTTCTGGAGCTCAGAGAGCTGGGCATTCGCAACCTATTGGACTGTTAGTTCTCATATACGATTCAATATCCTTTCCAGACACCACGTACAACTGCGAGACCCTGAGCGGCACCGTTGCCGGAGGGGGCGATAAGCTGGTTGGCCTGGCGGACCTGGATACCGTCGCTGACGAAGGACAGCAAGTTGGACTTGGCAACCTGGAACTGCTGCATGTTGACGGGGTTGGCCTGAAGAGATTGCATCACGGCCGCGAGACCGGCCTGCTCCTGTTGCTGGATCTGGATGTTCAGAGCAATACCGCCAGCCAGAATCTTCGCCTCGGCGCAAGCGGGGGTGTCATTCGGGGCCGGAGCCGGGGGCGGCTGGGGAGCCTGGCAGGCGGCCAGGGTGGCGAGGGAAAGGATGACAGCGTAGGCCTTCATTTTTGCGGGTTGCTTTTGTTTACTGATTATTGGTAAAGATTGAATAGTAGTTGATTAGCGTATGAAGGACCTGCCCGGGGCTGGTTGAGTAATGACCGTTGCTGCTGCTTGACGACGATGCCGAATCCAGATTCAGTACCGGCCAGAAGGAAACGGAAAAAAAGGGTTGGGTCAACTGGTCTTATAAGTAAGTTGCAACGACGGGACGGCATTCAGTCCAACGCCGGCACGGTTCACGAAGCAATCATGAGATGATGCCGCGGGTGGGGGAGCCATTGGCGGCAGCGCAGAAGACAGGGCAGGCCAGCGAAGGAGGTTGAAACTTCCGGATGATAGACTTTCTGTAGTGTTTTGGTGCGGTCGCCGAGTCACTGTGCTGCTTGTTTCGAACCTTGAATACCATTGGGACGAAGGAAGGATTTCCCTGATTGTCCAGTCGCACAGACGGTGCATTGAGATGCAGGGTATCAGAGTAGCCACACAGCCCACGAATCACATCCCTGGTGGCAGGGCGCCGGTCCAGATTCTACCTGCCCTTGTCCCCCTCTGCCGACTCGTGGCCGGCTTCATAAGGCAGGACGAGTCCGAACTTGCGGAGCGGATTGGTGTTGGTTGGCACCTTCACAGGGGGGCCGCCGGCGGTCCCCGACCAGACGTCACAACTTTACGTCTCGGCCTTCGAATTTAGATTGGAATGGTGCCCTTCCTTCCCGCTCTCTTTTGGTCCATTCTCGTCCCTCTTTTCCTGGAAATTCAGGGGGACTGGTGAGTCTTGCCGACTGCCAACATGGCTACATCCATGACTCGTCTGAAGGATGTTTCCGCTGCCCACACCCATCAATGCTGAAAAGAGTACTTTCTCCGAGAAGCTTAATGACAGCGCCGTCGCTACAATAGGCTAAGCTTTTGGTTAGTCATCTCCCGTCCTTGGGTGATGCTACTACAAGCAGCCTCCAACAGGCCAAAGGTGGCCCAATCTAAGCCAAAAGGAACGGATGGCAGTTCAAACACCCGTCCTCAAAACCTGCAAGTTGACAACTTAATTGCTTGTTTGCCTGTCCGGGTCTCTCCCTTCTTCTCTGAATTGAAGGAAAGCGCAGTTTCATATGGCCCGTAGCGAAATTGAGTGTCTGGTGCTCTGGCCCCAATGGTCAACCAGGCCAGCAGCTGGCTGAGGCCCGGCCTCTTAACAGACTCTTAACAGAGTGTCACATAATTTCCTTGGCAGTTTGATAGGGCTGCACATGAGCGGCCTGGATCTCGGTCACCCTTCCCTGCGATCCCTTCCCACGTTGTGGAAGCTGCGGGAGGCGTTCGCTCACCCGCTAAAAAGTGTTTCCTCGGATCTACAGAAACTCTCCCTCTGGCTGTCCCAAATGTTTGGCTCTCACTGATCAGACTGAGCGCCACCATCTTCGCGGAGATTAACACTACTCCGTCGCCAACGGATGTCCATGTGCGCCACCACGCTTGCATGCAATCGAGCTCACCAACTTCGATTCTAAAAATCTGTCATGTGCACACTGCAT
The DNA here is from genome assembly GCA_028654355.1 of Colletotrichum sp. SAR 10_99. Lineage (NCBI taxonomy): Eukaryota > Fungi > Ascomycota > Sordariomycetes > Glomerellales > Glomerellaceae > Colletotrichum > Colletotrichum sp. SAR 10_99. Next base: position 45,658 of record JAQIUT010000043.1, read on the forward strand.
TGTAGAATAGGCGAGGCGATCATACCAACTAAGAAAGATGTTATGAGTGTCAGCCCCAACCACGAGCCTCATCCCGGAAAGGCTCATGGTAATAAGCCAGCCCGTGTTTTGACCAGTACCACACGACACCACACCACATTCATCTTCTCATGCAAATCAAGGCTTTTGTGTCTTCAATCTTGAAACCCTTGCTGGGATTTTCATACCCAATATGATGGGCGAACACTCCTCTCGGCGCGCTCTTGGCAAAAGGCCGATCCCGAGACGTGCAACGGTGCGATGGAGGTCGCGTTCCACAAGAATCGCCGATGGTAGGCTGCATGACTTATCGCCAGATACGACAAGCGCGTTATCTTAGATATTGTATGCTATATAGCCCCAGATAACAGCATCTTGAATCAGCTAAGCCAAGCTGTGGAGACCAAAAAAAACTGCCCTGCGGAATGAGCCATCCCGGAGGATCATGACAGAAACGCGATTGAGAAACAATTGCTTTTACTACCTGTCATACCTGCAGAAGCTATGATCACAAGCCGGGCAGAACCCGCAACTGTAGTTCAAACGCATTCTGAGTGATTTGCAAACACACTTTGAGTGCTTCTCGTTCACCGGCATCCCGCATTGGAAGACAAGTGAGACCGCAGGAAGCGATTACCGCAAGATCAGGGCGCTGAGCTAGAGGATAAACTCAAGCTTGTGGGGATCCGCGCCTATGACGGTTAGGCGATAGGTTGAGATGGTGTGCAGCAACATGCCACTTTTGACTGGACTTCTCCGCCTTGAATTTCCGTCCGAAGTCTGCATAAGGGGCAGGGTCGCCGTCGCGAGGTGTCTCGAATGTGAAGTATCCAGTCGCGCTGCGTCTCGCCCGCCAGTGGGGTTTCTGTCAACCGTAACGCAGACAAGCAATGCCCAGAGTCAGTCAGGCCCAAGGGGCAGCGATCCTCACTGTCGTAGTCAGGGGTAAACCCAAAGACCCCAGCTGTAGGGCGTTTTCCCCTGCGCTAGTACCAATGAGTTTGTCGGAGAAATAATAATCGAACCCAACGGAAATCCCACGATGCCCAGCTTCCTCAGGCCGTTAGTGAGTTTTCCGGATCGACGGCTTCCATCTGAAATCTGACCTCTCCCAGCGCCACAAAGATCTAATTGTAGAATAGGCTTCTGTGAACAGCCCGCCAGCTGAGAATTTCCCACATGCCGAACATTTAGAGTCTGCAACGACTTTTTTGGACGATAAAGGCAACGGCGGGAGGACGATAGAGACGAAAAAGGTCGGCTAGGACCGCGGCATAAACATAGGCGGGAGGATGATGGGATCAATCATCGAGTGATAGAATCTAAGTTATCGCTACTGTTCACGAGTAAGGCAATCGCACGAGATATCTCCGCGAAACGACCGTGCCCAAGTCGCTTGCGCCCTCGGGGCGCTTCGGATCCGTGTTGAGCTCTCGCGGAGACCTCGCGGAGTTCGGATATCCCTGTCTGTTCTTGTCACCGCGTGCCCGGGCGCAACAGGGATCAGCTTCCTTAATTAGCCCGCGCGACGGCCGGACTGGCCCTGGGCAAAAGTGCGGCCTCGATTAATATGGCGTGTCAACTCGTGTAGGGAGCTGAATCGAGGAGCGGCCCATTGGAGATTCAATGCCGTTGAACTGGATGTTTCTTTCGTAAAGTCAATTTTGATTCCACGTGTGACGAGATAGGCGACCCTTGGAGCTAGCCGGAGCTAACCTTACGGAAACGCAGATTCACCAAAGAGCTGTTGAATTGCTGGTAATTAACTGCCAAGGCTCGGATTCGCTGTTAGCGACCAAACACCTTGGCACGAATGCGACATCCAATCTCAGAATCGCCCGGCTGGCTAGGGTTTCCGAGGGTCCGTTTTTCCCTGCCGATGACCCCGCGCAAAGGGCGCCGACACGCGTCGGCTTTCGTTGCACAATGACGCTATTCACATTACCGCCTGCCTGTTCGAAATCTTGGCGAGAGCAAATGCGGTTAGACGAGTGAGACCTCAACGCGTCGCCTTCGGCAACACAAGCGAGCTTGGCAAAGCAAAAAGCAGATATCACGCGAGATGGAAGAAATGTTTCAATCCTCAAGGTTGTCGGACCGTCCGAGAAACGATGCATTGGCTATCTCTTTTTCCGCTCTGCGCTACACAAGTCGCTGGGGCGTTCAATGAACCCGCGTTAAAAGTTCAAGACCCAGGACTAGACTAGACACGAGAATCTTTCGTCGAATCGTCATTTGAGGGGGATCAAACGCAGTCAGAACAACACAGGTTCTTGACCGAGAAGACCAAAGGTAAGGCAACAATCAAATGATAGTCCAGATAAATTCGATTCTAACACGACCAGGGTTCACTGTTGACGGAAAGACCCTCCCAAACGTGCACTTTGATGCTGGAGAGTCTTATGCGGGCCTGCTTCCAGTGAACTCTTCCGTGGCCAAGGATGACTTGCAAGAGCTATACTTCTGGTTCTTCCCCTCTCAAGAGCCACCGGCTGAAAAAGAGATCGTCATCTGGCTCACTGGTGGTGTAAGTCTTCTTTCGGTTTCCATGCACATTGGTGGTGTTAAAGACGAAAAGCTAATCAAGATGCAGCCTGGTTGCTCGTCCATAGGTGAACTTCTCCAAGAAAATGGCCCCATATCGTGGAAGCCTGGAACCTTCGGGCCTGTACAGAACCCCTGGAGTTGGCACCGCCTGAGCAATGTTGTGTGGATTGAACAGCCCGTGGGAACAGGCTTCTCTCAGGGCCCGGTAACGGCTACCGATGAAAGAGATGTTGCAAGACAGTTCATGGAATTCTGGGAAACCTTTGTTGACACGTTCGACCTGCATGGCTACAAAGTCTTTGTTACTGGGTCTTCCTATAGCGGGCTGTTCTCTCCGTACATCTCGAGTGCCATGCTTGATGCAGAGGATACGGATTACTTCAACGTCAAGGGTATGATGATCTTTGATCCTTCGATATCGCAACGGAGTATTGGTCAGCAATTTGGAGTGACCAAGACTCTGGAGTACTGGGGTCCTGTCTTCACGCTGAATGACACAGCAAGGGGGAAAGTCAATGAAATTGATCAAAGATGTGGCTATAGCGAGTATGTGGACAGATATCTAACATTCCCACCATCAGCAACTCAGCCAGTCGACGTCCCGAGAGCTTGGAACCCAGACAACGAGTACATAGCCGAGTGCGACATTCTGTCATTCGTCGCCGAAGCAGAGAGAGTAGCGAATCCCTGCTTCAGTCTCTACAATGTCCTTCAGACCTGTCCGCTTGCCTACGACCCCATCGGTTTTACCGATAACAGGCTCCGTCATCTTTCAGCTGGTCCGGTTTACTTTGACCGAGAAGACGTCAAAGCCGCCATCAATGCTCCTGTTGACAAGGAGTGGCGATTTTGCAGCAGAGAACCCGTATTTGTAGATGACATCGACAACTCCAACAACCCAGGTCCTGGAAGTTTGCCTGTCATCCCAGGAATCATCGAGAGAACCAACAACGTCATCATCGGGCACGGATTGCAAGACTTCATCTTGCAGAGCACTGGCACCTTGCTTGGTATCCAGAACATGACATGGGGCGGGATACAGGGGTTCCAAGTGCGACCTGAGAATACACTGAACATACCGCTTCACCCAGATATGGAAGCTTTTGGTGGTAGTGGTGAGCTTGGGGTATGGCATTCAGAGAGAGGTCTCACGTATTTCGAGACCCCGATGTCTGGCCACTTCGTTGGTCGTGATGCACCATTTATCTCGTTTCGAGCACTAGAGGTACTATTGGGACGAGTGGAGGACTTTGGGTCAACAGCCCCATTTACGACGGACTACAAGGTGGACGCCCGGAGCGAAGAGCTCTGAGATACGACTCTGTCAACAATATTAATAGCGACTGATTGCTGCACTGAGAACGAGACAAGACCTTGCGATTAGCCTGATACAAATATTCACAGAAACCGCCTAATCCTTTGGTGGCTGCAGCTATATTTTCTCTCTCTGCACTTAACTTCTTCATTCGACGATGATGTTCATTCGACGATGAGAGTAATGGAGATGACGATGGTGTTGATAATTACAGTCACCTTATACTATCAATAGACGTAACGATGACGACAGCAATAATAGTATTTGGTATAAACTCATGGGAAAAGTGGGTGGCCTCTATCAATCCCCTGTTTCTAATATGCATACAAAACCATGAAACAGATATCCTGACGCCATCCCATGCCAGTTTGACGTGAAACAATTGAAGCCATGCTCAATTGACGCACTTTACTACAGTAATTTCAACCCCAGTCCTCTCGGATCAAGCACCAACTGCCCACGCTCGCAGCCCCGCAACCTCGCCCGCTGTGCATGGCTTGTTATCGTACAGAACGCGATGCTTTGGAATCTTGTTGTCCTTGGTCGGGATCTGAAGAACAATGCTTTCCGTTGCGCCAGGGAAAATGGAGCCGTGCCCTTCTTCGGTGAGGTCCGCGGTATCAGTGGCGAACAACAAGCCAAACTCTCCACCCTTCGTGGTCAATGTAGTGGAGCTGTTGTCTGGCAACGTGATGACACCAAGGCCTCCAACCAAAACCACCCACCTAAGCTGTGTTAGCGTATCAGAATGTCTTTTTTCGTCCGGGGAAACGTACTGGTTGGTGGGCGCAGGGTGGAAACCACTGTCGAAACCGGCCGGGACAACATTGTACGACATCTTTGAGACATCTCCGAGAATGGTTGTTCGGGTGTCAACGAGTCCAGATTGAGTTGAGGAGCGGAAAGGTTCGTCCAACTCCCAGCATTGGAATCGCGAGGCATTGTTGTACGTGCCAATAGCGGTGACGTTCAACTTGTTGTCCATCGCAGTGGTTGAGGCAGCAAAGATGGCCAGCAGCCAAACTAGTATTAAAGAAAGCATATTCGGGTTGGCTTAAGTAATTACAAAGCGTTTGAATGTATCGTTAGGATGTTGAGTATGGTGATGATTTGATTGAAAAGGTCTGGCCGGAAGGGCCTTTATAGTTCTCAGAGCAGTTCAGATGCCTCCAATGCCCTCTTGGTGACCCAGTCGTCCTTGGCATATCTGTTCTTAGCCGTTTCTGAAGTCAAAATGGTGTATCGATTCCTCAGCCTCATTTCCAGAACCTATTAATCTCACCTTCTTCCCCGAAAGTGAACATTTTTCAAAGGCCCCCATGTTGTGGGTTCAGTTGTTTGGGGGTGTTGAGTCTCAGCCAGGCAGTGAGCATACTGTCGGGCGAAAGAAGTGATAAGTTTGGTGGCCTAAACGACTTCATCTTAGCTTGACCAACCCTTTTCATAAGCTGCGCCACTGGCATGAGACCTTATAGGGCTACAGGTTGGGTTGCATGCGAAGGCTGAGAGCGGAGTTGGGTCCGGACCCCAGGGCTCAATTTAGAAATCACGTCAGCCAACCAACGGTCTCCAAAGCTGGGCGGACTGCGCGTGACCTTGTCAGATGCTTGGAAGCTCCGATGTGATAGGAATTAACCCAAAAGGGTAATGATTGCGTTTTGCTGAAGAAGGTCGAAAGAAGATAGAAAATGTGATAAATCCAGTTGAATTGGGGGCCATGGTTCGCCCGAAACAAAGAAAATGTCAGATAAATACACTTTGATGAGCACGCAATGCAACATTGATAACAGGCAGGCAAGATTCGTTGTATGGGCGCTCTTCATACGATGAGATATGAACTTTTAGATCTCGCGTACCCCAAAATGTTTACAAGCCACTCGGTAGGTACTCATTTCGGCCTACAAGGTAGAGCTGCCGGCCAAACAGCGTACTACCACGGCGGACTTATCTTTCGAACTTCTTCGAAAATCATCGACAGGGAACAGGAAATTCTCAGCCAACGAAGTATTCCCAAGTCTCCAGCGGAGGTTTAGTCAATGCTGTCTTATTGCCAAATACCAATCAGAAGTAACGTCACCCGGCCCGCGATCCACAAGAGCCACCGGAGAATGTCGTGGAGGTACCACTAGTGACTGAGAGATGAACCACGTGGCATTTTGAACGTCCAATGATTGATGGACAAATTTGAAAAGATCGTTTCCTAAAGTTGTGAATGATTGAGAACAAAGAAAATCTGCATCGTCAATTTTGAGTGGCCGAGTCGACGCATGATGGGTGCGCCACCGTAACACAGGTTCGGAGTTTATCCCGGTTCCCCGAAAGTGGGTTTTTACCCCACCCCTCGGTGAAGAATCGTCTGTTTCGCCCCTCGATCCATCGCAACTCACAACACAAGTTGACGATGCCGCAACATACGCGAAGTCGAACAGGTTGTTTGACCTGCCGGTAAACGAAATGTGATCGGCTTCTGATCTTCTAGGCTGACTGAATTCCAGGGATGATGGCTACAAGTGCGATGAGGCAAAGCCGAATTGCGGCCGGTGTGTTCGGCTCGGCAAGGTCTGTAAGGGATATGGCCTCAGGGTAAGATGGAAGGCTGCCGATGTATCGACGATTCCCTCCAAAGTCACGAAGCGAAGAAGTCCCAAGTCGAGAGGGTCTATATCATCTAAGAAAGGCGCTTCTGAGCCAGCATCTCCCGAACAGACCGGGACGGTGTTACCAGGTTTTGCTTGGTCATCATCAACTGCACCATCAACTGAAACAAGCCTCGTTCAAAACCCATCCTACATACCGTCAGATATCTCCTCAACGAATCGATTCTTACTACATCACTGGAACTCATCTCTAGCGAGCGTGGTCTCCATGGCCTCCGGCAGACAGAACCCATTCCTCATTCACCTGACGCCCATGATGCTGCGCTCGCCAGCCCTCCTGTTCTCCATCTCCTCCATGGCTGCAGGACACCTCGCAGTACTCCGAAAAGACGAAAATCTACGAACAATGGCATCGAGGCACATGCTCATGGCGGTATCATCACTTCGAAAGTCCATTCAGACAGAAAACCCGGAGCTATCCCTCGCCACCATCATGATGCTCCAGATCTCCGACAGACTCTTCAACACGGACAGCCAGATCGATCACCTCGCTGGTGCGAAAGCGGTGATTATGCACTCGGGAGGACCTGGAAACTGGACGAGCTCTAGCGCTCAGTTTCTTCTAAGCCTTTGCTTTTACCATGACGTCATGTCATCCATCTCACGCACTGCGAAGCCGCTCTTGAGCATGACGAACGTGGCTCCCCTGGAAGGCTTACACAGCCTAGAGAAGCTTACATCACTTCTCTCTATCGTTGGCACAATCAGCAAGATGCAGGGCCAGTCGGGCGAAGCACACCAGCGGCGCGGCTTCAATATCAGGAAGAACTTGCTGTCCATAGACTCGTCCACAGATGGGGACCAGGACATCGAGAACACAATCCAGGCATACAGGCATGCGGCTATTGTCTACCTCTACCGAGTCTGGGACGATGGCACGGAGCCTCCAAAGCCATTTCATGCAGAGCAATGCATCCATCATCTACTGAAGGTCCCAATTACATCCTCATTCTGCTCTGCACACGCCTGGCCTCTCTGGACCGCGGGATGCGAGTCGGTCGATCCTCAGAACCGACAGCTCGTTCTCGGAAGAATCAAAGAAATGTACGAAAGCAGACGACTGCCGTCCCTGGCGCGGGTTCAACAAGACATGGAAGAGGTTTGGGTCGCGAAGGACACCCAGCGGATGCAGTTTGGAACGGAAAATGTGGATTGCTGCAAGATGATTTTGGATAACCGTCACCGAGAGGCAGACCTAGTCTGATTCTATCTCTACGAAATCCCCTCGTCGCCATTCTCTCGCTCGATGCAATTACCGTCTCTTGGGAGTAGCCGATGACTGCCCAAGACCAAGGCATGAAGCAATCTTGAAGAAGACATCCGTGTTGTCATACACACCCGCAAATGTCTGCTGGCAGGGACCCATCGCGAAGAGTGGCACATCCGTAATCGAGTGGACGCCCGACGACGAAGATACCGGCAATGTTCCCTGCACGAAGAAGCCACCCTCACCATCCTCCGGGTTAGCCACGTATCCGTCTTCTCCGCTGACAACCACCTTACGAGGCGACTCGTGCAGCTGGTAGTTCTCCCTCCGATCGGGGCTTGCTCCGAAACCGGGCGCAATGGCATAACGAGGGCTCCAGTTCAAGGGGAAGTTGGGTCCAGTGCCGTACTCAATGCCGTCAGGTCGTTCAACAGTGTAGTGAGACAGACCGGAACGCTCATAGATGCCGATCGCGTTACGCTTCTTGCGATCAGTGTCTTGGGCGGCAAGATACTTTGTGTCTGCGACACCAAAGACGTCGAAACCATGGCCGTGGTCTGCGGTGACGACGATGAGGGTCTCCTCCAGCTCCCCGACCTCCTTCAGCTTCTTCACGGTCGCGCGGATCGTATCGTCGAACTCGAGGAGATCGCCGAGGGCCCTGTCATAGTCGAGGGCGTGCATCTGCTTGTCAATCGACGCACCTTCGGACATGAGGAAGAAGCCGGTGTCATTGCTGCGCTCGAGCAGGATGTCGAGCGCCTTGAGAGTCATGTCCTTCAACCCAGGGAGGTCGAGCGGCGCGGAGCCGTCTCCGGAGGGGTGGGTCTCCAGTTCAGCAATATTGTCGGTCAAGATATTTCTATCAAGCCACACGGGCAAGTGGGAGAGGGAAAACACGCCCAAGGCAGGGGTATCGATAGGTGCTTCCTTGAGCGAGGTCGCGTTCCAGCTGACGGAATATCCCTGGTTACGGAACTCTTCATAATAATCCTTGCCCAGGTATGAGGTGGATCCTGGAAGGAAGGTGGAGGCACCGCCGCCAAAGTAGACGTCTGGTCCGGGATGGGTGCTCCACGAATAGTTCGTCATGCCGTTGAGGGCTTGGTCGATGAGAGATCCGGCGTTGGAACGGGATCTGCTGTGGCCAGTAAGAGCAGCCGGGGTTGCGTCGTCGAGGGCGGCGGTTGTCACTGCACCCCATGCGGATCCCTATCGGATGGTCAGAGATATTTCAGCCTTGCTTTTTGTAGTTTTCTTACCCAGATTCTTGTCACCATTTCCACAATGGTCTCAACCTTGGGGTCGTCAAAGTCATTGTCGGATGAGTCAGAGTACACACTAGGCATGTTAGCTACCAAGGCACAAATATCGCCAACAGAGCTGTCTTACCCCATAGAGTCTGATGTTCCCTTGTGGCCGGAGTACAGCGCCGAAGCTGAGTTCGCGCTGTCTGTGACAAAGCTGTCGACCGAGTGAGTCTACCCAAACGTCAGCCTTGACCTTCAAATCACACTTGCTTGATGCAACTCACCATCTGGTGGCCCAGGATCGGGAACTCATCCATCTGCATCCTCGACTGGTACTTCCCGTTCACACTCTTGTGACCCAGGAGTCTGGCCGCGGTGATCATGTTCGTCGTCATACCATCTCCAATAAACAAAATCATATTCTTAGCCTTCTTCTCCTCCGCAAGCGGCCGCACAAACCACTCCGCCAGAGTCTTCTTGGTGCCATTGTAGTAGCTCAGCTCAGCCGTGTAGTTTCCCGGCTCATACAGCGACAAGTGACGGTACGCCTTCGACGCAACGTTAACAACAGACTTCTCTACCGCATCCTGGGCAAAAAGATCCTCGTACCACGAGAACGTCCACGTCTCCAGCTGCGGCTCGTCGAGCGCGAAGAACTCCGTCACCGGCACGCCGTCGGGCTTGCTATTGCTCGCGATCGTGAGCGTGAACTCCGTGTCCGGGACGCCGTCGTTGAAGGCCTCGGTGCCGTTGACGGGCGCGTGGACCTCGACGCGGATGTCAAAGTTCTGGCCGGGGAGGAAGTTGGCCTGGTCTGGCGGGAAGACGCAGCCGAGGTCGGGGCAGGCGCCGAGACGCTGGAAGGTTTGGGCGAGGGCCGCGGGGGCGGATACTAAGAGGACCAAGGCGAGGGCGGACATCGCGGGTGAGGTGACGATTGGATGGTCCACCGAGAAGGGGAGAGCTTGGGGTGACTGCTACTGAGCGTGCCACGAGGAGGGGTTGCGGTCATATACATATCAGCGTGTCACGATGCCAATTCCCCAACCTCCTCTTCGTCGGTGGCTTCATGATGTGTGGCTAACTCGACATAGAAGGTCGTTCAAGGTGCCGCGCAAGCATTTCCCCAACTCCCGGGGCGGAAACAGGGGAATACTCCTCGAATGGACCCATGTTGTGACCAGTGAACTCGAATTATCACGAAGAATGAGGATCGGCGTCGTCCGAAAGCCACTGACCGACCTGTCATAAGGTGGGGGAAGACAGGCATTGCAAGCGCAGGATCGTTCTTGGCTTGCAGCTTCATTGCTGCGTACCCCGCTCCGTTGGTGATTTTCCCCCTCACCAGCTCTCGATAAGCACACGACCAGTTGCCGAGTTTGCTGGGAATGATAGGATGGTTTGATCTTGGCTGTTGGTAGTGGGAAGCTTAGGCTGGAGGAAGGGTGAGGGAAGAAGCTCGGAGGAACCGGGGATTTAATCATTTTCGCCCTATTCCATCTCCAAGCATGAATGCAATGCAGGTAGACCATGCAAAGGCACGTAAACTCAATTGATGACACCTCAAGTATACGTAACAATAAAGTAACGACTTTCTTTCAAGTGATTGGAAGTATCGAACACCAGGTTGGTGAACGAGGTCCATGGATTTCGCTATTCATCGAAGACGAAGTTGTAGGTTTCTGCCGAGACCATGGCCACGGAATCGTATGAAATTGGGGTTCATCCGAAATCATCTCAAAAACAAGTCAAATCGCCAAGAAACATTTCTTTGCAGCGATAAGGCTAGTCCCTGATTCATGCTCAACGGCCGGTGCCAAGACGAACGCCGTTTGCCAAGGCTTCGCCATATCTCTCGGCCACCAACGCACATGGTAACAAAATAACGCAGCGTACAAAGTTTTCAAGAAGTAAAAATTCTCCAATGTATTGATTGCCTCTCTTCCATGGGGTTCCAACCCCGGACGTTCAAAGGTTATCTAAACGCCTCAAAACTCTCGTCCGTCACCCAACCCACCATGCAGACCAGTCCGGTTCTAGCCGCATCCCTGCAGTCTCTCGCCAAGTCCTCTTGACCAGTAGCATCGTATGCGTCTGCAGTCAACTTCAATGCCTTGATGACCTCAAAGGTGGTCACGGCCTGCGTGTCCTTGTACATCCACAGCCTCTCCCCGCGGACCGGCTCAACGAACCCAAAGTTGCGAAAGACCTCGCTCCCCCATTTGATGACCTTGGCCCACTGCTTCCTCGTATGCAACGCCTCGACAAGCCACATCGTCGGCCACACAAGCATCAACCTCGGCAACTTCAACTCGTCGTAGACTTCCGGTTCGTGAAGAGCAGCAAGTTTGCCAGCCATCCTCTCAATCTGCCGCATCGTCGCGTCGGGATGGAACTTCACCGGGTTCTTCTTCTTGATCGTGCGTTGCAGCTCAGCCAGCGCTGAGACGCGCTTCTTGTGTTGTTCCAATGGCGATTTGGCCTCCCCGTCACAAAGATCGCAGGTGCACTCGAAGCCCCACGTCCTCCGGAACTGCGGCACACGGAGAAGGAACGCGGCTTTAGGCGGGAGGTAGATGTGCGTGATCTCTGTGCCCTTCGGGATATCCACGGTAGCTCTGACGATAAGCATGTCTCCGACAAAAGACCGGTTGCAGTTTGGAAGGCAGGAGTGGTTGGCGTAAGCCGAGTGCACCCAAAGTCCGCGCGACATGCCGTTCTTCCACATGTTCCATTCCCCGTTTGCGGCCTGTGCAGAGACGTGTGCACCGCTGAAGCAGTTCTTTCTCCGGATTGACTCGAGAAGGAAGACGTCGATGATAGGCTTGCCGTCAACTTCTGTCCCTTCCAGTCCGGAACGCTTGTATGTTCCTCCATAGAGATCGAGAACCTTCTTATGCATGGTGGGATTGTCTGCGCAGAGCTCGATGAGTTGGGCATATGCAGCAGCAGAGTTGTGCTCTGGGTTGAACTCGTTGGGCACGCTGGTCGCCTTCTCCGCGAAGACGAGCTCGCCCGCCTTGATATCCTCCGTTGCGAACAGACCTCGCCCATGGTGTGATGAGTCTCTAATCTCGGTCCTTGAAAGGAAGCTGGCGCGGTCGATGTGGATATTCTTTGGGGTGACGTCTTTGGCCATATCGGGAAAGTTGTAGACGCCCTTCTCCTCTTCTAGTCGCGCGAGACATCCTTCGTATTTCTTTTCCACGTTGGACGTCGGTGGTTTGAGGGCAAGAGCGGACTCTGAGTATTGCTTGCTTGTTTGAAAGTCGGTGAGTTCGTATGAAGCTATTGCTGCAAGGAAGTAAGCCTTCCAGTCCGAGGAACCTCTAATGGCGGCAAGAGCGTTTGAGAATGCGTCATCGAAGCGTTTGAGAGTGAGATATATACTAGCACGTTTCAAGGAAATGCTGCTCCGGAAGGCGCGGTCGGCGTCGCCTGCCACTTCGAGAGCCTTTGTATAGCTGTGAAAGTGTCAGCCAACTGGGACAATGGCGAGCAGATCTGACGATACACACTTTTCAGCCGCTAACGGAAGTTCCTTGGAAATGAAGGCTCTGTCACCTGCAGTTCCCCAGTCCACAGCCCCGCGGATCTCTTGTGGTTCTCTCCATGGAGTTGGTATCAGAGATTCGTTCTGGCCTTGCTGGAGCCTAATGATATCTGATGGGTGGTCCACGCAAAGCATGTAGTCATTGTCTCCACTGAATTTGTAGTACGGTTCTTTGATAAGCACGATGGTTCCTTCTGGGATAGACTGGAGGATGTTGGAGGTGCTTTGGTTGTACAACGCCAGCTTGTCAACATTCCCATGCTCGTCTTCGACCACGGTGATCGTCCCAGCACCTTGGTAAGGCGGAGAGATGGCTTTGGCGACCAGGTATTTGTCTTCGTGATGAGTTTCTACTAGAAGCTCGTCGAGTCTGGTCTGCGATGAAATCAGTAATTTGTATGGCTTGTACGAAAAAAAGGCTCACTGACAGGGGACAAATCCTTAATCGGCTTGCCTGACGGCGGATAGGCCAGGGCCAGGACCACTTTCTTCACCATCCGCGGGGCTTTTCCTTCACTAGCCTTCCGTTGTTGCTCAACATAGCGATTGTGCATGCGCAGAAGAGCTTCCTTGGGTGCTCTTGTCGGCGGCGGCTTGCCAGCATGCGCCTCGGCCTTCTGGAGGAACTCGAGGGAGACATCTGGGTCAACGTCGACGAGGATCTCCTCGACACCAATTTGGAGATTAAAGTCAACGGTACTGATCGTCGGATCTGTGGCGGGGGGTGTTTCGACGTCTTCGTTGTTGCCGACGGCCATGATCGGTATCTTTCGGATCGCAAGTCCTGCAATGTGAGGGGTTATGGGTCAGGGTCAACTGGAGGGCACCTTCCATGGGAAGGTTGCCAAAGTTCACCTCCAGGGGGACAGAGCATATTTATGTATATTTTACCATCAATCTCCAACAGCTGTCATCTAAAGGGTCTCGGCACGCTACCGATTAGAGAATCTCGGAAGTGGTGTGGCGTGTGTTCGATGGGGTCTCCAATTCAGGCAGATTCCCAAAAAGGGCACCAATCGCAACAGCTCCGTGATGATGACCGGGATCCCCGCACTGATTTAACGTACTGCTCGGAATGTGTGCGTCCGTTTCCTTGCAAGATATGACCCGGCCAAACCGAGTGCCAATCTTTACGCATCGCCCGGCGGCGAAGGATGCAATGTCCAACAATTGCGATGAGAGATCTTTCTTAGCGAAATGGTCTCAAAAATAAGAGAAGATACCATGTTCCGAACCTAAGCTAGTGATGTTGTATCTGACAGCAAACAATCATTCCGATTCTCTCCAGCCCACATCTGTCCCAATCCAGTGACGATTCCAATATCTGACCCACTGCAGCTGTGATCAAATTCTCTCAGAAGCCAATTTCAATATCCTCATTTTCCCAACAACACATTCTGATGCTTACGTCGTAATTCCAGACTGAAAGACGTTCGAAAGAACGCCAGATCGACCGAATATCAGAAAGAAATCATTCGGCCAGGGTCGATGATCCGCTCGACATTCTGCTGGACAGCGTCGAAGCGCATGAACTTGCAGCTCTCACTCTCCAAGTGATTGATAACAGCAGCCAAGAGGGTGAATTCCTTTCCACAGCGGCTGTTCGGGCAATGGTAAAGTGTCTGCTTGTGGACTGGAGAATTGAGGTGCTGATTGAGATGCTCCAACGCGCGATATTGGTGGTGACACAGGTAACATTCGTAGGCTCGGGTCTTCGGGTTCCAAGTCTTGGTTGTTGCCGTGTACGTGGTGGAGCCCTGCCAGGTGAGAAGCTTCTTGGAAATGACCCCATTCGGGTCGCGTCGGCGGACAGCTTCGTAGAGCTTCTCACGATTGAGGGGGGCGTTGGGACATCCGCCTTGCTCGAGATGGTGGATGAGGCCAGTCGCGGTGGCACGTGTCTGCTTGCAGAAAGGGCACTGGAGACTTGAGGTCCTATGGATCCTGGAGTTGAGATGCTGGAAAACTTAGCTTACTGTCGCAAAGTAATTGGCAAGAAGAAAAACTCTTACCTGGTTCAGATTGTTCCAGTTGCTGAAGTAGCGGTTGCAAGGGTCGCAGTAGTAATGGTACTGCTGCTCGTGGTAGCGCAGGTCTCCCTCCTCAGAGAAGACATCAGAACAATCATCGCATTCATACTGGTCGCCATCGGATGAAAAGGAGTCGGCCCAATGATCCAGAGCATTCATGTGCTGCTCGATGCCAGTTCGAGATGTGCAGTACCTGTCGCACCTTTCGCACTCATGCAACGGCTCACAATGTCCGGTTGCATCGAAATGTTGCTGACGCGACTGCCATCCGGCAGGAAACTCGCGCCAGCACGTACCGCAGGTGAAGACCATCGCGATATTGCTGGTGAAAGGAGCAGAGAGTGCTGGTAGTACAAAGATGGAGAAAGGAGGTTTGGTGAGAAGCTGAGGCGACCAAGTCAGGAAGAAAGTTGCTTCCGTTTGCGACGCGGGACGTGAATCTGTGACGCGCAAGACAGTCGCGGATATTTGCGATCAGTTGACTCGGCGCCGGCTTTTGTCGATATTTGCAAGAAGGAAGAAAGGGTTGGGGGAAAGTGTTGTCGCAGGGGGATTTCTCTGTCGCGGGTTTGCGAGGTTGACGATGCGGAGGAAGAAAATTTTGTCGCATCCACAGTAAAGAAGGAGGGGAAGAGGAAAGGCGAAAAAAACTGTACCTGCCTGGCAGGAGACTAGATTTTCGTGGGAAGGCACCTGCCTGTCTGGCTTTGGTTGTCTCGATTTCGGGAAGTTGCGGTTGACATGTGGGGAACGAAGTGCCTTCCTCAAGTTACTACCAACAATGGAAAGTTGAGAATCTTTACTTGCTTAGTCAAAGCTTGTCGTTTGCTGAGGTGCCAGAGTTCGAGTTCTCTTCAAGGATTTTTTTTATTTTTCTTTCCGGTGTTGATTCTTTGACATGAGGTAGCTGGCTTTGGCTTCGTTCTCTTAGGATAAAAATGAAGGTCGATATTCAACGTCAGTTTGATGTGCACTTCTTGAGACTAATACTCGTCAGGTTTATTTGTCGGCAACTTCAAATCCGCCACTCAGACCGAGACTGTTTCAATATCTCGGGAGTAGAAACTTTTCACTGATATTATCATTATTTGATCAGACACGCTCACCGCTGCTCTAACCTGAGAGACCAAACCACCGTATGCTTTAGTGAGATTCTCAAGCGTCTTTTATAGTGAGGCGGCGTCTAGTCAAGCATATTCCATATCATTGACGCCCTTGGAGGTAAGAAGGTAATTTGCGTCAGCCTGGCCGATCTTGTCTCTCTCAAGCGCGTGAGCGGTTCAAATCAGTCCACTGGAACGCCAGAAGGCAACTGTGACTGGTGTTCTGAGCCCAAACTATCAGGCTCAGAAGTGAGCCAATGGCGACCTTGCCGCAGGCACAGCTTGACGAAATGAGGTCGACGGAACACGCCTGTTTCCGGAGACACTATTTTGGCCGTGTATCATTTTCTGTTACGGGGTAGCGATAGCTGGCCGGGAGGAGACCAGGCTCTGTGGGAAGATGTCAGCCAGCTGAACCGCACTTATTCATGTACCTTGTCAACAGGGCTCGCTCTTGTCTGCGAAGTGCTTTCGTTGAGAATCCACAGTATCACAGGACCCCGGCCACGTGAGAAGTGACTGTCTGCCTGGCCTGATGGAATGCGTATAAAATGTCTCCATCTTCTCACAAACTGTCACCAAGCTTCACGTACCATCCAGAACATCATCACAGCACCACTCAAATAAATCGTTATTACCACCCAATCAAAACATTCACCATGCGCTACATTGCCCTCATCGTTGCTACCGTTGTTGGTGTGGCGTTTACAGCACCTGTGGAGTCCTCCAATGGGATTGTTGATTCGTACAGGCGGGTAAGCTATTCAAAGACTGTTTGGCCGAACCACATTGACCACTCGATATTGAGACAGGATACTGTGAAGGTAATATTGAGCCCTCTTCGGTATCGACCTCGAATTCGATCTTTCATTGGGCTAATTCTATTGCTTGGCAACAGATTGATTGCCTGGGGGGTTGTGAAGTAAATGGGGCCGTGGATCAGGCAACTGCCTGAACCCTTCAGGGATGAATCCTTAAGGGATATATCCCGTGCTCTCATGGACAATGTAGTCTAGGACGCTGCAGGCAGTAGAAAGGCGTGTTCAGCGAGTTGTCCGGTTATGGCTGAACCATTTAGACATCTTCCTCGGTAAACAATACACGTCCGATACATGTCTAGTAGTTAAAGGATCTTCAAGTCGTCGTCAACATCGAGAGAAAGCCGTCCGCAGCCAACAAGACACACAATCAAACTATCACATGATTTCGCGTTTGGGGTCAGTGTAATAGGTGCTCAGAGACAGTGAAATACCTTCTCATCGACCAATGTATCTTTAGATTAAAGTGATTTCTGCGTTCAGCAGTATCGTAGCTATTGTTCTGCCCCATTTGTGTTATTCGGTCAGTACGACCCAGTCCTCTCCGGCATCGGCCTTTGGCTCAACTCGCAGAGACGGCTTCTCCAAAACCCCTGTGGGCTTCAATCTGTACTCGTCACTCCAAGCTGCACCACCAGCTTTGTGACTGTCAGCAAGAATACAAATGCATTTTGTTGTGTAGAATTACTTACTTCGCCATTGATCAGGAAAGCACCCCGCGATTCCATCAGCCAAGTGAATGTGACCAAAAGCGGTGTACCGACACCCGAAGGCTGTGATGGTCATATGATGCTTTCCGCTTTCTAGTTCTCCCAGGCTCAGTGTCCTGGGCTGAAGTGCAATGTGGTCCCTTTGCTCCTTGCCCCACTGAACCTTGACAACAGGCGTGGCGAAATGTGGAATCGAAAGAGTGACATTCGATGTCTTGTTAAGCGAGAAGCTGCAGTTGTAAGTCACGTTGCCTGCGTAGAAAGGGTGCCCTTGCGTAACAACGTCTCCCCAGCCTAAACTCTGTCGGCGTTCTCGCACAACCGGCCTCTTATCCTTGAGATCTATGCTGAAGCTGCCCAGCAAGTAAATTCTCTCAAGATTTGTCAACACACCAAACGGCATGCTCAGCTCAATGACATTCTTCCCCTTACGAATAGTTCTCTTCGGCACCGGCACAGTTTTGATGTCCTCATCGACCCACCAAGACAGCTTCGCGTCATATACGGGCAGCTTGTGGCCATTGATTGTGATTCTGGCGTTTTCGGGGTTCTCCATCGCCAAGTATGTAGGTGTTTTGATGATGAGCTCTGATTCGAACTCGAAGCGGAGGTCAACATAGACCCTCGGCAACCGTTTGGGTGGGGGGATACTCCATGGCTGCTTCCATGCCATGCCCTTTGCCGGCAGTCGTAGCCGAGATCGGATCTCGTTGTCAATCTTGAGAATCTCTTGGCGATTTGAGTCTTCCCATGGCTCATCGTCAATTCTGTAGCAGGCGTAGTCAAGTAGCAAGACGTTTGGCTCGGACAACACCACTTCCTCAAGTTTCAGCTCGACTGGCTCCGCTTTCGGTGGTGACAAAGTCACAGCGCCGGCAATATCGACGAAGGAGAACTTTCCAGCTGGCACTGCAGATAGGCGGAGCAATAGGCTGGAACATCCTTCAAACCTGTGGTCGAAGACTGTCCAGCCTCCGTCAATTTCTGCCTTGTGCTGATGTGTTGAGCCCTTCAATGTGTCCAAGACTTCAACTTCCCAGTCGCCTTTGATCTTGACCGTGGTTTCGTAGGGATTGCTGCGGTCCGTGTTGCAGATGAACACGAATCTTTCTTCGCCGTCTTCACGCATCTGATACAGCAGAGTTTTTGCTGGCTCTCCGTCCTTCAATTCAACGGCTACATCCCGGTTCTCGGAGAGGTTGTCCAATATTTCGACCTGATCCCATGCCAACTTCGTACAGGGCTGAATGTTCAGACTTAAGTCCGGGGATACGGCCTGGCCGTCAACCAGACTTGGTCCGTCACCGGCGATGATGACCTTGCCGCCAGCTGCCGCAAACCTCTTGACAATATCGAGTGTAGTCGAGCGAATAGTTCTCAGCTGCGGTAGAATGACCACATCGTAACTGCAATGGCCAACGTTCAGGGGTACAGACACATCCTTTCCAATTTGACTGGGCAGAAGACTCTCCGCGATGAAGTCAAAGTCGACCAGCCCTTGAAGCAGCCAGTTCGTCAACTCAGCGAAGTACTGATCCCGTCGCCCGAGTTCGTCATCGCCACTGTTGTTCGGTCCGAAACAAAGCCAAGCGCTTTCGATGGGGTGCATGACGGCCACTCGCGTCACGGCACGCCCGCGGGTCATGGCTACGCCGACTCTGGCAAAGTGGTCTTCGATATACTTGTACTCCTTGTACCACGGGCTCTGATAGTTGATACTTGCAGGGAAGTCCCGCTTCGCCTCGCCGGCCATGCTGTACCAGCTCAAATGCTGGACTCGGAACGTGATGCCGAGGGCGGCCTGCCAGTCTCCGCAGCCCTTGTGTCCCTCAAAGCTGAAGTACCAGTGCGTGCAGCCGTAGATCTCGCTCATAGCCCCGCGTATCCCGTTTTGGCGCGCGACGCTGGTGCATTGTTTCGCGGTGTTGTACTCTACCCCGTCGTTGAGCAGGTCCATCCCGGGCAGTGACTGATTTCGGTAGCATCGCATGGCCTCGCCATGGGCGGTTGTTTGTAGTCGAAGTGTCGGCTCTTCCATCATATGCCCATTCAGAAGAATGTTGTTCCTCTTGCACCAGGTGCTGAGAAGGTCAAGGAACGAGGTGACGAAACGCTCACTTACGTGGTCATGGAAGCGGTAGCGTGTCAAACTTGGTGTGTCTCCTGGAAGGTCCCAGAAAAGCTCTGGAATCCCGCTGATCAGGTCGGCGTCGCTGTCGAACGCATCCTTGAAAGTATCGGGCAGGTCCTGCGTCCATGGCATGAAGACATCTTCGAGGCCGTCAGGGCTGGATAGTTGACTCTTGATGGCAACCTGGGGCTCGTCCGTGAAGATGCACGGCACAGTCGAGCCGAACCTGTCTCCAACCGCAGTGTTGTACACCTCATGAGTGCTCTCAATAAAGCGGCCCATGGCTTCAGTGCTCATCGTGTCGATGTACGTCTGGCCGTTAAACCAAGGTGACGGCGGATTGTGCTCGACGTAGGCGTACCATACCCTACCCCCAGGATCGGCATTCTCCTCACCATCCAACTTGCGGCTTGATAAGAGTCGCCCATTTTCATCCAGAGTAACTGAGAATTTCGCGAGGAGGTATCCCTCCTCACTTCGGCATGGTTTTGCCGAACTTGGAGAACATTCGCTAGAGGAGGTCAGCCAGCTTTCATCACCAGTTCTCAAGTAACAAACCCTCCAAAGTCGACCGTCCCATAAGGATGAAGCGTGAACAAGATGTGCTTAGTCTTGTGTTCAGGGTACTGTTCAATCACCTTGCCCCCAGCAGCCCCGGACGGCCATCTGTCATCGTCGTATCTAAACGAGAATCAGCAATTCCAGCCCATCGTCGTTGGGTCACATGCGTCTCACAAGCAGGCGAGCATGCCTTTGCTCTCGGCGTAGTCGACGCAGTCCCGCACCCGATCCATAAACTCCGGGCCCATGTAAGCGGTGTCAAGTCCGGTCCGTACATGCATGTGAAATCCACCCATGCCCATTTCTTTGAGGTAGTCGATTTGGCGCAGCAGCCTCTTCTTTTCCAACGTCCCGTTCCATGCCCATAATGGGCACCCGCGATATTCTGTTGTTGGGCTCTCGAACAGGTCCTGACTGAATGGCTTGGTGCTTTTCGGGTACGTGAGTGGATTCGGCCTCTCCCCGCCGGACTCCGGTCCGGTCACAGGGGTTGTTGGCCGGTCATCCTCAATGTCTACGAACGAGGATTCCATGTTGACGATATTCGAGTTTGAGCATCTATCTCATGGCCAAATTGAGGATGAAACTTCTAGAGCAATATTGAGCGTGAAGAAAGAGGTCCATTCGCCCTGCAGAATTACACATCTGCGGACTAGCACCTGTGATCTCATGACTTGTTTCAACCTAGCGCGGGTCCCCCGCACAAGCATGTGCGAACATTTCGGCTGGAAACGGACACTAGCTGTCGCTGACTGACAACAAAAACCTTTTTCTCAACTTCCCAACCCTGTTCTCTAGCTGGGTCAAAATTCCATGTGGCGTAATCTCCGAGACAATAGGCATCTTTGTCTGCGAATGGGGCATTTCGCCTCGTGAGCGTTTGCAGATCTCTAAGGCGCTTCATTTCAGGCACAGCCAGCCCCGCCAATTACGTAGCGGTTCACGATTCCGTCACCCAAACATTCCTCAGCTCCTTGGCTACGTCGCGGAACTTCCTCGGCTGCTTGCCAGTCACTGCTAAGACGACACTGTTCGTCCGGTTCTCGCTCCCATTCTTGATGTTCGTGTCCATGGCACCCATCATCTCCGCATAGTCCTGCGGGAGGCCGTAGTTTACGTATCGATCCTCGAGCCCCTTTCGTGAGAGGTTCTTGTGTATGATTTTGCGACCGAGCACTTCGGTTAGAATTTCGGCAATCTGAACACCAAAGTTAGACATCAATGACCTCTGTTAACGAGCCTGTCGAAAACGTACGTCATCGTAGCTTAGTAGCTCTGACCCCAACAGCAGATACTCGTCGTTGGGTGCGTCATCTTGGAGAAGCAGCTGGAATGCGCACGCCGCAATATCCTCGGTCGCGATCCATGGAATCTTTCCGTCTGCCGTGGCGGAGTAGACAGTGCTTTCGTCCTTGATGGAATTGATGTGATTCAGCTGTTCAGCAAAGTTCTCTGCCATTTCATTAGCACCCATCTCATCTTTTCAGGTGACTTGTACTCACGTTGGAACCATGTCGGTCGCAGCGCGGCCCATTCCACCTCACCCTTGTCACCAAGCCCCTTCAGGTACGCATGTGGCCGACTCATCGCGGGGCCATTGATATCTGCCTCCATCGGACTTCCACTCAAGAGAATGAACCGCTTGGCCTTTCCAGCCAGCCGCGCCTGGTCAATAAAGGACTGCATTGGGGGCAGCATGTCGAGCACGGGCGGCGCTACGAGGAAGACGCTTGTTGCGCCGGACTTCAAGGCCGCGGCCCATGTCTTCTCATCGGCCCAGTCGAAGGCGATCGGCTTGACATTTTCGGCCCCCGGCTCCGTGGTGGATGCGCCGCTCCGGGAGGACTGGTAGGTGGGGGTATCGGTGTTGGCCAGGAGCTTGGTGATTTGCCGGCCAACTTTACCGGTGCCACCTACGATGAGAACCGTCTGTTGATTGCTGTTGGGAGACATGGTGAGATTTTTCCCGGCGGGTTGGTGTGAAATGAACGATTGTGAAGGTGCACACGAGATGGAAGATGTCTACTAAATATGACGCCAGATGCTGCTGTATGCGATCATACTACCACGGTAACTGGGGGTTTAGCGGAGCTAAGAAGATCGCCCGCGGCGGACTTAAGCTCGCTGTCATGCCTATCCTACACGGTCATCGAAGGCGACCAGAATCCTTCAGACCCGCAATCTATCCGACGGGTTAAGACTGA
This sequence comes from Colletotrichum sp. SAR 10_99, assembly GCA_028654355.1. Classification (NCBI taxonomy): domain Eukaryota; kingdom Fungi; phylum Ascomycota; class Sordariomycetes; order Glomerellales; family Glomerellaceae; genus Colletotrichum; species Colletotrichum sp. SAR 10_99. Next base: position 67,762 of record JAQIUT010000043.1, read on the forward strand.
CAAACTCGAGGTACAATCGGGCTTCAGGTTGTTCCTTAGTGACCTCGATTATAAATCGTGGCGTGATCGCGCGGTACGGATCGTACAAAAGTCCTTTTTGACGTGCTGGCAGTATCAAATTGTCACGGGATTGGCCATGTCGAGAAATGAACATGCAAGTCATCGATCGTTCTCATCATTGACAGCTTCAATAGCGATCAATACGGAATTGTCAATTTGTCCATGCTTTGGATATTCGTGAGGTTGAAAATGCAACTTTTGGGGTATTCCTCAGTCAACTGTAATCCCTGCTTCTGCTCAGCCTATCCATCCGTGGATCAGCAAAATGTCAACGCTTCTCCAAGCGAGCAGGCCATCCCTCTGCTGACATTGTACTTGCACATAACGATCCCGCTCGCGTCCAGATGTCTGCTCTCCACCATCTCCAACTTGAATCCGCCGTGGGGCATCAGCGAAGCCTCCTCGAGCATCCGTGTTCCCTTCCCCAACATGACCGGCATGATGGCCGCCTCCACCGCGTCTAGCATTCCGGCCTTCAGGCACAAGCCCGCTAGCTCGCCCCCGCCCATCAGCCAAATGTCCCGGCCCTCGCCGTTCTTCAACTCCGCCACGTGCCCGATGACATCCTTCGACACAACCGTCACGGCGGGGTGATCTTCCGCTTTCAGGGTGCGACTGAAGACGATGAGATTTTCTTTTGGTTGTTTTCGCAAAGGGTTCTGCTCGCCCATGGCGAACATGCACTCATAGGTCTTGCGCCCCATCAGGAACGCGTCGAATTGCGCGTACAGCGCGTCGAAGTCGATGTTCGAGTCCATCACAATCCAGTCCGTAGACCCATCGGGGGGCGCAATGAAGCCATCGACCGAGGTGGCAACATTATATCTCAGCTTGCGCGTGGGTTCTTTCATGGTGAATCGAGATGAGATTTAGGTTGATCGTGGGCCAACGGTTCCCCAGATTCGCGGATGCATGCACCTTTTAAGCCAGGCTCTCGGTCCGAGATCACCTGTCAGATCGAGCTTCAGAAACCTCAGGGTCGCATACGTGACTCGATCGCTGCCCTGTCCCTTGGCACGAGAACGGACTTCCGACAATTCGGTTGCTTTCTGATGTCATTTCGTCTGTTCCTGTTGCGCGCGGGATCCGTCGCTTCGCGAGGCGAGCCGCTGAGGTGCGAGTGCGAAGACTGTGCAGGCACGCCTACGATCGGCATCCCTACATGCAGTCCTGCAGGGAGACGGAATTGAGCCGTCGGGTTTGGGGCAGGTTGCCATAAATGAACGCGGTGAGAGCTCGGTGAGGCCCAGCTGGGTGACTAAGTATTAGGCAGGGGAATGATTGAGCGTTTCACAAGCGGTAACCCTTGGGCGACGTGTGAAACTGGGCCGATGCAGTGACGTTACAAAGCCGATGATCGGCTCAGATTCTTGTTTCTCTGTAATAATCCAGTAGCAAGTGTGATGTGAGCAGATTTACTTCCTAGTTGCATCTCTCATGATGAGTCGAATTGGTACTAATCCAAATTTCTACTCCGCTTCCGTGCGTTCACCATCCAACGGCCTCATACTTCAGGGACCATGTCCGCGTGCGCGTTCAGACCAATCAAATTTTGAAAACCAATGATATGCAGGAAAACGAAGACAATGGAAAACCAAAGGTAGAGATGCCCAGACTTGAGGAAATTCCCGTAAGTAAGTTACCTTTTCAAGCTACAAACTAGCCCGATGCTGACTGTACCAAGGGAACATGGCCATCAGATGTGATTTTGATGCCGCCTGGCGTCATATTTACAGTTTTTCCGAAGAAGGTGACTAGTTGTGTGGTTTATCTATCATTAATTTCTTCGATGCACATGGTTGCTTCATAGTGACGAATTAATTGAGCGAACAACAAGATTGAGTTGAAGTGAGGTAATCAACGAAATCTCGAAACAGCGGGAACCATCAAAAGTACTTCTCTTTCCCAGTGACATCCAACCTTTCCATCCCCGGCTCGTCGTTTAGCACGAGCTGCACATTATGTTGCTCATCTGCTCGAGCCTTCACCGTCTTCTTCCACACACTCGGGGAGCTGACGCCCGCGCCAGCGTCCGCAAGGTCGGCATCTCTCGGAGGAGGCGTCTTGAGCGCGAGAACGATCAGGTCCTGTAGGTCCGCCCACGGCACTACACTGAGGACTCGTAGCCTCCTTCCCCTACCAGTCAACTCGACAGCGTGTGCAAAGCCGACTGTGAAGGCGTAGAGCGCAACCGTTGCTAGGTAGATGTACATCATCACCCGTGCGAAGGTAATGGTCTTCCGCTGATGGCCCGTTCCGTACCCGTATCTCCTGACGTCGAAGTCGAAATTCAGAAGACCGGGGAGAATCCTGTCGTACAAGTCGGTTAGAGTGTAGTTCCTCACTTCAACACCCCTGCCATAGTTCCATTGAGTTTGATTTGAGTGGAGCAGCTCGACGTTGAACATTCCGTCGGAGTTAGTGTACTGTGCATTCAAATCGATACCTTGCATCTTTTCGTCGTCGCCCTCTCGTATCATCATCATGGGCCTAGCCATTCCCGTGCGTGCTAAAGCCTCAGTGAGGTAGACACCGAAGACCTTCGAGAGGAACAGCTCCGCGTCTTCCGTCTCTCTATCATATATGGGCCACTTCCTGGAACTGCTAGCCTTGGAACCCAAGCCGCTGATGAGGTCGATGATTCTGAGCACGGCTGAGGTATTAAAGCTGATGCCATCTTCAGTGGTCATCTCGTACGAAGGATTTAGGTACGGAAGCCAGGTGCGGTTGAACCTGATGACGCGGGCCCCTTCAACCGATGTCTGGTTATAAACCGACCGTAGTGTCTTTGCATTACTCAGGCTAGAGTATAGAACATCGCTGACTGCGGGGTCCAAGGAAAAGTTCGAGGGGATCCAAGTGGCTAGAAGACTGCAGGTGTAGGCTATGTCCTTTGTGTGATCATCTGTATTTGGAACCTGTCCGGCAATGAGAACCACGGAGCGTACTTTCCCACCCTTTATAGTGTACTGAGTGGAGATCGTGTCATTCTCCTTGGTTTTGGTGAATAGAAACTTCTCTTTGAAAGTCGGTGGAGTGTCCCGAACTTTCTCGCAGTCTCCGTCGCCAAAACAGTTCATGGCCTCCGTTGGATATGCCATGCTTTGACCCGGCTCAGTGAAATATTGTTTGTCGTAAACCCTGCATTTAGACTGCACCATGGGCTGGTAGATTGGGCTGTCCAATTCTCGGTCGTTGGGGTGCGTGTAGTTGACTAGCCGGGGCGTAAGTTCGTAACGAGAGCTACTGTGTACGAGTCCGACATTGTAGCCATCAATGTACTTCTGAATGAGACCGAGTCCCATCATGAAAAAGTTGGACGTGGTGGTTGACAGGACAGTTTTGTATTTGCCATCGGCTTCGACGTGTACCAAATGTCGCCGCACGTCTGTCGTGGGAAATTGGAACGTGAGGTTGTTCTTCAAATCGGTCGCCCCGTAGCTTTCGGCCCAGTTCCATATTTCCGAATAGCCGCCAGCCGGACACCATGCTTCGTACATTCCATCTATAGTCTTGCATTCTGATATATCCGGTGTTGCATTGAATGTGTGCGGCCACACTCTTTCCGGGATCGAATCGTAAAATACCGGCAGCGAACGGTCGGAAAGGTTGCTGAAGGCCAGGGAATGAGCCAATGGAAACCATCCGGGGGTCGGAACAAGAAGGACGGCCGATGCAGGTCCAACGACTGTGGACATGAGAGTGGCAAAGATAAGAAAAAGGGCAATGATAAACTCCCAAGAGATGGGGTTCTTGGGGTCTTGAGAGTGGCGGAAGGGTTTTGAGGCGAGGAAGAGAATGTCGCCAACTCTATAACCACCGGTAAGGAACCCCAAACTCACGCCGCCACCAACCAGTCGGCGACGGAGCATTGCTATCGCGATGGAGGAGAATGAAGCAACGATGAGAAGCTCGTGAAGCTTAGCGGGCAGCTGGAGTATATTGTTGATGACATCGGCAGTGAATCCTATCTTAGGCCAGGGCCCTTCCATGGGAAACCAGTACCAGTCTTCCCAGCTGATCCATATGATGACTGCGGTGGAGGCTAGCGCCGGGATATGGACAAGCCATCCATTGAGATAGCGCGATAGGTTTGTGCGGGTGATTGGTTTTGGCTTGAGGTTGGGATCGTACGCGATTTGCTTCCCAACACTGTCTAGGCCGGGGCTGTGGTACGGATGGACCGAAGTTACGTAGTCGTCTTTTAGTGTTGAGTCTGAGAAACGATGTTGAGAGTTGTCAAAATGAACGTCGATGCTGGTGCGAGGATCCGGGGATTGCTCGAGCAAGAGCGGCTCCTCAAGCGTGGTTCTGGCACTAGGTGGAAGCGGCCTTCGACGTACCGGGGCAGGCTCTATCGGGTCATAAGAGATGATGCTTGGACTGAATTCTCCATCAGACGGCGTAGCATTCCCCAAACGGGTGTATCGCTGATTGAGTTCCACGGCATCAGAATGCGAGGCCATCTTGGCAGCAATACATTGGGTATAAGTCTGCAGGTTTCTTCGGCACAAGAAAGAGGCTCCTGTGAAGGGGGGTTTTGTATGTTAAATTCTGCTCCCATGGTGGAAAATCAGGCTGGCTACGGCGGCATGCGGGAATGCGAGTCCGGGTTGGCTACCACATGTAGGCTAGTGTACTCTCAGCCTTCGGCCTTTGGAGGGCCGGGTAGTGGATGGTGATGCATCCTACCGGTCCACTGTTTCCTGCATCTCTGCGGTGCAGTTGCAGGATCAGGCCTCTGCGAATAATTATCCACGTGCGACTTCACCCGTAGTCGATAAGCTTTAATCCAGGACGTCATGAACCGTGACAATGGGACGCAAAGAGCAATCACTGCCCAGATTCTAAACTGTTTTTTCTCAATTAGTAACGCTTTCTATGAGTTATTCAGGGAGTCGAACTGCAAACGTGTGTTGTACAAGACCTTTGCCTCTGTCCTTCTAGGCGCGGCTCATGTACCCGGCACTCCTCCCACGTGGTTCAAGACAGGGAGTTAGCCAGAGAGTTTGCTAGAACGTGCTACTCAAACCGGCGGGTTCGATCAAGCTGAGGTTGTTCAGACAAATGGCGTCGAGACCAGGCTGGGTTCCACTGGGACCCAACCCCCGCCCTCGTCAAACTTTGTTGGGGGCCGAAGGACCATTAGCAGACCATGTGATGCGATAAACAAGCCCCGAAAAATTGCATCTCTTGCCTTTCCGTGCCCTTGTGAAGATTCTTTATCTCGAAACAATGACCGCGTGCCTGCCTTTTTCAAATTTTCGGGTGAGAGGGCAAGGTCCGGTAGCACCTGTTCATAAGGCTGTGGCCTTTTCGCTTGAGAAGATTCGAACGAGACTCTATCCCTATCTAAGCCACGCAGCTGTTTGTTTCACACGCGACAGCGGCTGGCGTCCGTTATCTTCAGCCGTAAAATGCCAAGGATTTGTCGTGCGACTTCGGACCGCATCGTGTTGGAAGACCGTGGTAGCCCAGAACAAGTTCTGGTGAGTTGTTTTTGGCCCCGGAGTACGAATGCAGTAGTGGGTTACAGCAAGGAGATTGCGGTGCGGCGCAGGCTGACATGAGCCGTTGATCGGCGTGGTGGTATGTAACGCTGACTGCGCAGCCTGATTGGTAGTGGATTTCGAGTAGACGCATTTAAAACCGACCTTTGCAGTACCTGAAATTCTTCGTGGGCGGGTGGGGCATATGAGCGATAAAGTCGAGCTTACTATTGCCAGCCTTGTAAATACGAGGTTGGTGATTCCTCCCCATCGAGATAAGCCACTACGTAGTTGTGATGCTGGAGTCGTACTTCGAACCCTGGGTGTAGCTTGAAGTTAGACAGCAACGTCTGAAGCTGTCTTTTCGCGGGACAAAAAAGGAACTACGTAGTAATGACAAGCCAAAAGATGAGGCCTAACCATTACTTCCTATGCTATCGCAAGTATCGCGTGAACTCACTTACTTCGTCTGCGCCTCAGAGCCATCGGCCTCAACTTCCCGCGGCCCAACTTTTCTCGTCCGACCAGTCGCAGGGATCAGGTCTAATATTTCAAGGGGCCCGGAGAACAATAAGCGCCGGGGCCGAAACGTGTGTCCGGGGATTGAACGAGATGTGGGGCCGTTTACCGGCGAGGAGCCGGGCTTCGGTGGTCGGTCATTACGGCGCAGTGAACAAATCTTTGGAGTCATCGCTGAGAACTGACGCGGTTGCATGGTACGAGAACAGGCTAAGCCCCAACAGGCACTGTGCCCTCAACTGACTTCCAGAAGGACTCGCTCGTTACGCCCTAAGGCGCTCTTCGGGCGCCAGTCCATGAGCACCCGGCTTCCGAAGCATTGTGTGGGTATCACTTCGGAAGCAAAACATTGCCGCATTCAGTGGTCGTTCAACATCGATTTATCATCGAAGCTAGGACTCAACGCACAAACTGCTCACCAGGACCAAATCTCCACCACGATCGCACATCAAGATCAGTTACTACCCCAAAATATCGATCCGCAAGCACTCAACGTTGGCATTTGACTGTGGATGTGGGGCGGTGAGCAGCTACCCGGGAACGAAAACGAAAAGTGGCTAGTGATCCAGTCAATAACTACTTGTCAATATCGTGAGTCCAATAAATTTCTTCGTAAGCCATACCAATTTTCTTGGTCCCGAACACCCGATGCAAAGTGGAAAGAGGCTGCATGTATGTCTTAGTTACCGTTTCAGCCACGGACTACATAAACCGAAGGATCTTTCCCCCTCATCTCATGTTCTGTGTCAACATTGCGCCCGAAGCCACATCTGAGCAGGATCATTCATCTATATCGCCTACACTTGTCGCAGCCGACCATGTCATCTTTCAACCGAATCGCTGTTTACGGCCATCGTGGCTGTGGAAGCTCCCGAATCGTGAAGGCATTGATCGCCTCCGGCGCGCCAGTCAGGGTACTGACCCGTCCTGGATCAGATGTATCCAGTCTTCCAGATGATGTCGAGCAGGTCGAAGTAGATGTCAACGATGAGGAACGTCTAGTCGGCGCCCTCAAGGACATAGACATCGTCATGTAAGATCCATGACGCAGCCGCCATATTCGAGAGTACTGACAAATATTCTCACTAGCTCACTTGTTGGTCATGAGGGGGTTCAGAGACAGCATGGCTTCGTAAAAGCAATTCCGAAGACCAATGTAAAGCTATTGTCGCCATCCGACTTGGCCGCACGCTACGATGAGCAGGGCATGCGTATCGCCGTCAACAAGAATAAGGACGAGGTCGAGAGGGCGGCGAAGGCCGCAGGCATCACAACTACGGTTGTCCTCGTCGGAAACTTTGCAGAGTTTGCGCTGAACACGCTGTGAGTGCGGTAAACCGTTCAATTGATTTGATGTGCTGATTTCCTTTCCTCGAATGGCATGGGTGTCGACATATCAGGGAATCGACTCCGCCAACAGCGCTGAGGCTAAAGTCAACTTGTGGTAAGTCTGGAACTGCGCCATGCGGTTGCTACAAAACTTGAGGCTGACATCTTTTCATTTGCAGCACAAGAGACTACGTGGCGGCGGCCTATGTGTCCATCTTCACCAAGACGCCAATTGCTCAAATTCAAAATCGGGCCATAGCTTTGACAGAACTCTCACCCACAGGAGGAGACGTTGCAAATGCGCTGAAGGAGAGGAACGGAGAGCCACCTCAAGTATCTAACCACAGCCTGGAGAAGATCAACAGAGAGATTGAGGATGGGCTTGCTTCAGGCAGTCTGTTTACCCTGTCGTGGTACTGTCGCAAGATATGGGGCACAGGCCAGCAGGCGCAGATGGTTGGAACAGATCTCTGGGAGGTCGAGGGGTACAAGAAGGCGACTTTGAAGGACTTGATTGTGGATGGAAAGCTTGAGCACTACCGCGAGATGCCACCTCAAGTCAGAGAGTACTTTGACAGCTGTTTTTGAGCCACCATATAAGACAAGACAGAAAGTACGATGAAACAAAGTCATAGGAATGCTGCAAAACAAGTTCGGTACGCGCCCAATCTGCCAAAGCCGCCGTCGCGCGTATCTGCCCAAGCAGTTGATTAGTCTCGTGACTGGAAGGCATCCCATTTCGGCTCATCACCTTCCTTCTTTTCTCCCCTCCGCTACGCTTCGGGAGTCGAATGATACCGTAACATCGTCCGTTCGCATAATGCCGCGTGGTCTGTGAGCCGACTCAGCGGTCCCAACGAGAATACTTTCCTGGCTACTAGCGTCGTCTCGGTCATGCCGTGACTGAATGACAGTTGAGGTCTTGCCGACGACATGTCCATTCCGGTTCATGGGTCTAGAGCCGTCCATCTCGATTCCACCCGATCGAAGGCCACCTGTATCGCTCTGTTTCTGATATTTCCGGTCCGTCGAGCTTAGGACGCGACGGCCCAAGGCCAGCTCGACGAGGGGGCCGAGAACGGGAATGCACGAAGCGATGATGAGAGTGTTACCCTCGACTCTGCGGTGACATTAGCTTCTCCATCATAATGTTTGAAAGCATCATTTTACATACACTGTCCAAACTACAAGGTCCGCACTATCATCTAGTTAAAATGAGTGAGTATGGTATCGTCTGCGACTCGAGGTTGGCTTACAGGTGAAGTCTTTGCTGGCGAGAGATGGCAGCCGCGTGCTCTTGTAGATCGATATAAAGCAGGAACTGCCATATACAGGTCAGTGTCTAGAAGCAATGAACAGCTTGGGTCGAGAATACCCACATTGATCCAATGCCCAGCGCAACACTAAGAATAAGCTTCTTTTTGATATTCATCTGAAGCCTCATCAGAACGGTGGCGGGGTATATTGCTAAGTACAGATCAAGTGCGGCCGAATATGCTGAAGAAATATGTTATCTTTCGACGCAGTTCAGTGTCTGCGAGAGATAATCACGTACCACCAGTCAAAATAGCAACATCGATCAGCACCCAGGGGCTCCAGCAGCTCTTTTCCGTGATCGTAAAGTCCCATTGCGCTCGTGATGGTGTGCATTGGGCAAATAGGATGATGATGCACAACAGTACGAGCACCAGACAGATTGTTGCCAGTGACCATAAGACGATGCGATGGACCCTTCCCGGGTTAAGTATCCTGACTAGTAGCGCTACCACCGCGAACTTGGGCACCGTATATGCGAGAACATTGGGTGGGAAGCCGGAAATCGTTGACAAGACAGCGGCGGACTGTTGTTCTGTGGAAAGCGTACCGACGTGGCGACCGTTGCCACTTTGAACGGCCCATATCTCGAGTCCGACTGTGACATAGCTGAGAAGCTGGAGAAGGGATGTCAGCAGTCTGAGGCTTCTTACTAGATAAATGAGCACTCTTACCAGTGACAGGACCGTCAAGTGGTCATCCAGGTGAGCTTTTCCAAGAATCTTGGTTCTCACAAACAATCTACCGAGGACGAAAAGAGTGCTGATGCCGACAATGATGCAGATGGTTGCTATTATGCTTGTGCCTTTAGATTCGGCGGATGACTGACTTGTTAGTGCCGTGTCAGCCATGTTCACGACCGCGATCGCAGAAGAAAATGAGACACATGATGAGGGAGGGAAAACATTCGCAACTTTCCTTCGAGGTTGCTGCGAGGCACGTAGACTTCTACGCGAATTCCGATAATGCTACCGGAAAAGACCTTGGACCATCGCGCGAGGACTGAAGAGACCCAGTTTTCCGCCGCTGTTGGTGCGATGCCGACATACCTACGAGCAAGGTGCACGTTCCGACGCAAGCCTGCTATCACCCAACTCTCCTGGCCACGAGGGAGATACCTGCAACAGTCCGGCAGAGAATCTGGCCAAACATTCATAAGTCTCGATTAGGGGGGAGTGGCAGAGCAAGCAGACGCCGGTGACCCATCCTTCGACCTGAAGCGTACATTAGCCCCGAAGGACTCCTGTGTGTGGATTCCGGTGAGCAGATTTAATGACCTGGAGGTGGAACGACTTGAACCAACAGACAAATACCCATGCACGATCGTGAAGATTTCCCCATCAAGAACGCGCAATGCTCGGACATGTCGGGCCTGCGGCCGCAACCGCGGGGATCACGATCCGCAAGCTCCACCGGAAGTCGTTCCGGGATCCTGGACAGTTTCCACTTTGAAAGCGTCCTCGTCCAATGGCCGGACTACTTGTGATTTCTCTTGAACCAACAACAACAACATCAGCCCATTCTATGCAGGAACGTTGGAATCCCCTTGTCAAGTTTTTGTGTAGCCCCTGGAGATAGGAAGGTGCCCCTCAAACCTTCTTCAACAACAATCAGAGTGGAACGGATGAAAACACAAGTGTTAGCTCATGGAAACGCGTTGGAGCAAGACCAAGCAAGAGCGCCGAATCAGAAAGTTCCATGGAACTTGAGCATGGCGCAAGCTGCCTACGGTCGCGACAAGGTCCATCACCTTCCTCCGCCACCTCCCGATGGCAACTAATATCCGGCAACCTGCCTTTTTGAGACGAGCTCCTTAAGGGTCTGGCCGACAGCAGAGACTAAAAATCATGAGATGTCATCCAGGAGGGAGAGGGGTTGGATCGGTTTAAAGTATCATGGGCGGGTCCACGAATTGGCCGGCGAAGCCGCTGGTTGCGCCGGGGGAATAGACAGTTGGGACGATGGTTACCCATGCTGTCAATGTGGCTCTGTTTCATTAAAGACATGTCTATGGCCAGTGTCCTCACACGAGCAGCTCATCTTCGCGTTGCATATTCTGAATTCGGTAGTCGGCATTGCTTCCTTATTCCCCCTTTGTCGTCTTCTCTGTACCTTGAATTTCAAGTCGTGTTTGGTTTCTTCCACACCCGCAAAATGGGCTCCATACCAGAACCACCCAAGGAGGTTGACATCTCTGTTGCTTTGAGCGCGTGTGACCTTCCCAGCGTCAATCAACATGTAAAGAATATTGCTGGTCTGACCGAGGTTGTGGCTTCTGGAAATGACACTGCTCGTCTCAAGATGTTGGCAAACGCACGATCACTCGTCCATGCCCTGGAAACTCCGCGAGAGACTATGATCAAGCATTGCTGGGCGCAGGTGCGATATACCTTGACCTGTTCATTCCTTTAAGACATGTCTAACATGTGATTCTGGTATAGCCCGCTGCATTCACTGCACTCACATACGCCGTGGACTCGGGACTCTTCACCTTGATGGCTCAGACGCAAGCACCTCAACGAGTATCCGACCTGGCTTGTAGACTCGGACATGATCCAGCTCTACTTGGTGTGTTGTCTCTTCACGAGCATACTTCACTCGAGACGTGGTGCTGATGCGTAGTAGGTAGGATCATGCGGCATTTAGGAGCGATGCAGTACATCACCGAAACCGGGCCGGATGAGTACAAACCAACGAACTTCTCCAACGCATTGACAATCACAAGTATGGGAGCTGGTTATCCTTGCGTGTGAGTGCATTCCAAAGCATTCATGGAATCTTCATTTTACTAATGATCCAACCTATGTCCAGTGCTGGTGCCTGTATGGAAGCTCTTGCAAAGTTCCACGAGTTCGCCAAGAAGACCAACTACCGCGAGCCCAGCGATGTTTTCAACAGCCCTCTGCAATACGGATACAACACAAAGCTCGACTGCTTCAGCCACTTTGCCGCCAATGCACCGTACGATATGCAGTTTGCACAACACATGGGCGCGTATAGACAAGGCAGACCAAGCTGGATGGATAAGGGATTCTACCCCGTAAAGGAGCGTCTTCTTGATGGCTTCGACCACTCCGAAGATGGAGTTCTCCTCGTCGATGTCGGTGGTAGCTTTGGTCACGACATTGACGAGTTTCGGAAGAAGTATCCTAAGGCTCCTGGAAGGCTTGTCCTGCAGGATCTGCCAAGCGTCATCAACCAGATCGACAAGTTGGATAACACGATCGAGAGAATGGGACATGACTTTTTCGATGAGCAACCAATCAAGGGTAAGTCCTCAGCCTGATCTTGATACAACACGGACGAGTTTGACTCAATGAATTTCCCAGGCGCACGGGCTTACTACATGCATTCCGTGCTCCACGACTGGCCCGACATCAAATGCGAAGAGATCTTGGCAAGGACGACGGCTGCTATGAAACACGGTTACAGCAGGTTGCTGGTTAACGAAAACTGCATTCCGGATACTGGCGCCGATTGGCAAAACACCGGACAAGATATTATGATGCTAACTCTTGTTAGTAGTAAAGAGAGAACTCGTCTTGAGTGGAAAACGTTGTTGGACAAGGCTGGATTGACGGTCTTGAAGATCCACGATGTTGGCAATGGCGTTGAGAGTCTGATTGAGTGTGAGTTGGCATGAAATCAAGGAATCAACGCTACCGCAGAATAGTAGAAAGCTTTGCTATGGGTGCCTCAGTTTCCGCCACACTTGACTTCGTCTGAATCTCTCATTGCGATATAATTGTTGACTGTCCACCACCTATGAGAACACATTTGATGTATTGCGCAATTATGCATTCTGCCGATGCAGCGCTTATGCAAGGCATTTTGTTTCTGTTGCTGACCAAAACTGTGCTATGTATCATCCGGTACCTGTGACCCAAGTGCGCGCGCTCTTGTGGCGACTCGGGCATCCTGTTTTATCCACGCAATATAATGGCTTATGATGCATGGAAGGAAAGCCAGTGGGCTTCGTAGAAGTGAAGTCCAGCAAAGAGTACTAATACCCATCAGCAAGGCATCCCGCCACTCTCACTAGGCAGAAAGAGCTCCCTGATGGTTCCCTCTCGAATGGCTTCAATATCTTTGGAATGAATGCACAGCCACTACATTTGAACATCTAAGAGCCCGTCGTTATTCCATGGGTGCCAATCGTTCATCCATCAAAAAGGGGCATCGAAGTGACACTAGGGAGAGTCCAAAGGGAAGAAGTGGACAAAATCATCAAACGCCTATTAACGTAGCGTAGTATACGTTGTTCAAATTGGTGCGTTTTTCAATTTTTGCTAATGGAGAACTGCGAACAGTATAACGTCGCAACCTCGTCATTCTCATACGCTGGCGATGTCTAGAGCTTACCTTGGGTGATCATTCGACCACATGCATACTTGGATGCCTTTCATATTCATTTCTTTTTTTCTCCAGAGAGTACTTATTGAATTTGCAAGCAGGCCTTGATCTGAGCTAATATTGATAGCGGGCACCCCTAGCTGAACACTCAGTGAATTTCGATGATACACTTCCTAATTTTCAGCATTCACAAGGTTATTTGCGTAAGCGTGATCTTCTGTATTGAATCCGCCGGTGCTCCTTTTTGGCTTCCTCGATGACCTAAGACCCGGTGTATAGCATTTAGGACCATCACTCGTCGTCCATCGAGATGCGATTCTTGCACATGGTGTATGCAAGTGAGGATAACGCAGGGGATTCAAAGCCCACTTGTCTTTGTGCCAGTAGACCATCTTGAAATTGACCAGTGTATTTGATTTTACGAAACACTATTAGAGCATTACCTTTCATAATGTCATTTTCAAGACGAAGCATATGGCTGAGGTTCCAACCCCGTACAGGGATATTGCCATCTCAGCATGCAGCGGCTAATTACATGGTTGACGGGCCTTCACTCTGGATGGGCGGGTCTTTATATCCCACGTTACTCTTGGCTGCCTTTGTTGGCTGTATACTATTTACAGCTTACTTACTCATCACCATTGATGTGTAAGGCCTCACCGCTTCTAGGTAAAAAGGTGGAGCCTACGTCCAACACACGCGTCCGCTGATACGACTCTCAGCAGACCCCAATTCAGCCTCGCTTACTTCCTCTACTCGTCCGCCCACGCCACCACCCTTTTCAAGATCGCCTCCCCATCATGTACGTCGTCGATACCCTTCAGCCCTTCCGACGGAATCCAATCTGCACGGTCCGACGCGCCTCCCGTCGCAAACCCGGCAAATAGTCTTGCAAGAGCGGCGTCCATCTCTGGGTGGCCTTGGAAGGTGAGAATAGGAGGGCTGTGGGAAAGAAGAACCTCATTTTGAGACGAAGATGAGCCAGAAGCGATAGATGTAAGATATGGCCCGGGGTGAGTTACAACAAGGCCGTGATTTTTTTGAATGTCCTACAGTAAAGATAGAGGCATATGTTAGCTTCTCTGTTGGTTTGTAGGAAGATCGGAAGGGTCTTGAGTAGGTAGATCCATACAAGCGATTCAGTTTTGAAGAAAGCAACGCCTTGAGAAGTGAGAGGGACGGTCTCAACACCAATTAATTGCCCGCCTCTCTCCGGCGGCACCTGTCCCAACCGCCCTCCAAGAGCCAAGGAAATGGCTTGATGACCCCAGCAGATACCCAGTAACTTGGCCTTCTTCTGACTACCTGGCTCACTGAGCCCACTTGCATTGTGAATTTTCACAATCTCCTGAATCCAGCCAAGTGTTCGCTGCACCCACTCCGGTCTCTCATTCTCCTCGGCGTGTTTCAACAGGTTGAATGGTCCTCCTGTCAGAATCACTAGATCGTACTCGGACGGATCCGGGAAGGCATCGCCGCGGATGGCGGCGTGAACAGTGATCTCAGTAGCACCTGTTCGGGAGTAGCGGAGGAGGGTGGTGATTCTGGATAACATTTCGCTCCCACCTGGTTCGTCCGGGTGGAAATTTGCGAGGATGGCGACGCGGAACGCCATGTTGGCTGGTCTGTTGGGAAATCGTTACGATTGTTCCTGGAGAGTTGTGTGCTTGGATGATGGAGTTCTGAAGTTAGGGTTTCTGTGATGAATTGAAAGCTGCATGATTCACCTGTCAGACGTAGGGGTCCACCCAACCTCCTGACTAAAAGCGGAGAGAAATCCGCTCTTCCGACCGGCATTATTGGACTTCAGAGGTATTAGGGTTATAGGCAAATTCACGCGCAGATTGCAGTACAAGAGATTTCGCTCGATACACACAAGACAACACGCCAAGAAAGAGACTTATAAGGTACCTTCCGTTAGAAAAGGTTGTATTGGTGAGGATATAGTGTGTGAAATGGCATGGGTGTAATAGGCGCCATAATGAAGCTCTTCTAAAGTCACGCTTTAAGTCTGACCGGCAAACCTTTCATAACTGAAGGCATAACAATAACTACGATATAAAACAGCCCATCCCACGGTCTAACGTGAATCTAGCCGAATTAGTGTAACCTTCTCACATGACCTTTTCGCCTCCTGCGAGACTCTCTAGAACCTCTCTGAAGCATCCCACAACATGGTCCGCATCCCGTTGGCCCAACACCATATTCCCTACCGTAAGTGTGATTTGCAAACTCCCTTCTTTCTTCGGCATAATCAATACATTCGCCGTCTTGGAGGGCTTATTGGGCAGACTCCACAGCCCGGTTTCACAGCTCTCTCCGTTCAGAGAACATCGCATGCCGTTATCATCCTCAAAATTCTGAAACCTCACAAAACTCCCAAACTGTGTCCCCGGTGCCCAGCGGGTACAGTGTTTCGTAATGGTAGAGAGGGACAAGTTCTCTACCGGGAGCGTGGCCATGTGCTGCAATTGGATCTGCTCCAAAAGCACCCGCGTACTGACTGGGTCGTTCAGATTGGGTGTGGTGGGTGGTAGACGAACCCGGACGGGAATGATATTCAGACACGGCCCCACGATCCTGTCTTCGTAGGGGAGCGAGAGTGAGCGGCCGTGGATGACTTGACCGAAGACCACACTCTTTCCGTCTTCCGGCCCCTTTTCATTGGGTTGTTTCGGCAAGAAGAGCTTTGAGAGCGTGAGAGCCCAGGCCAGCTTCACCAACGTAGCCATCGTGATACCCGCTGGCGCCACCAACGGCGTTGTCTCGGTAATGGCTGTCACGACGCTCAACTCTTCCTTAACGCTCTCCCCACCCTCCTCTGTTCTCGCCACGCCGTCCCCGCGGCGCAAAATCTGGCCATCCAATCTCGTCATCTCCGCATCTTCAAGGACGTCTTTCCAAACTTGGTA
Organism: Colletotrichum sp. SAR 10_99; assembly: GCA_028654355.1. NCBI lineage: Eukaryota > Fungi > Ascomycota > Sordariomycetes > Glomerellales > Glomerellaceae > Colletotrichum > Colletotrichum sp. SAR 10_99. Next base: position 83,738 of record JAQIUT010000043.1, read on the forward strand.
CGCTTCAGGTGTCGTTTTTGTTTCTGTCACGCACTTGACCTGGTCCGAGAATTGCGCGCAGGGAGCTACAGAATGGCCTGTGTTATCATCATAGGCGGCCGACAGATCGTCGATGAGGACGTTGAGGGACAAGCCGTCAAATTGGGCGTGCGGGAGTCTCAGTACCAGGTATCTCTTCTGCCCGTCACGTAGTGAGAGAAGTTGCACCTGGAATCCTTCGGCTCCGTTGACCGGGGGCCCGTGGGACAACGAATCGCTGGTGAAGTGCTGGTCCAATGACTCGATGTCTTTGTGATGCTTTAGGTCCACGGGGAAACTGCGGAGGACGAGCTGGATGACGGAGCCAGTGGTAGCGGTGGTGGTTGTGGTGTAAAACACGGTCCGCAGAATCGAATGCTTCTCCGCCAACAGCTGGCACGCCTGCTGTAACCTTTCGGTATCGATATTGTCCGGAAGCGAAATCCACAGATAGCGCGAGTAAAAGTTGTAAAGCGTCATTGTCTGGAAATCTGTCGCGTGAAGAGCCAGTTCCACTTGCTGCGCCACTTCCTGTGGTACACCAGGCGGTAGCTCACATCCCAGGGCCTTTTCACTGTTGCTGTCGGTGGTCGACAAGCTTTCAGAAGAATCTTGAGACGTGGCGTCGGTGGTCGACGAGCTTTCCGAAAAGTCTCGAGTGGTGCTGTCTGTGTCTGATTCTGGACAGCAAGAAGCCGCGATTTGTGATAGGATCTGGTGCTTGAAGATCTCGACAACGCCCAGCTGGAGTCCATTGCGTCGAGCGAGCGCAGCCACACGCATGGCCGAGATAGAATCGCCGCCTATGCCAAAGAAGTTGCCGTTGATGGGCACTTGTTGCGCATCCAAATGCAATACCTGGGCGATTATTTGGAGGATTTGGGTCTCATGTTCCGTGAGAGGAACCTGCTCTCCGTCTGCTGCTTGCTCGCGTGCTGTGCGCGTGCGAAGTTGGTACTTCTCCCTGTGATCCTGGCTGCTGAGGAGATTTGTCGATTCTTCCCGTAGCAGTCTGCGGTTCACTTTTCCGGACAAGCTGAGGGGAATATTCAAAAAGGGAAGGAAATATGAGGGGAGCATGTATGAGGGTAGGGTGTCCTGGAGAGAGGTGTAGAGACTCTCGATGGTATTGTAAAAGTTGTCGTTGGGGTCCTGGATCACTTCCAGCCCACCCTCCTTTCCAACTTCTCCCCAGTCTTCAAACTCATGCGGCGCGACAAAAGCAACCAAAAACGCTCTCTGCCCTCCTCCTTTCTCCGCGATCTTGACACAATCCACCGCCACCTTGCGGACACTCGAGCACAACGAGGTGATGCTGAGTTCCACTTCCTCGACCTCTAGCCGCTGCCCGTGTAGCTTGATTTGGTCATCCTTGCGTCCGAGGAACAACAAAGTGCCATCTTCTCTTTGCCTCACCAGATCCCCCGTCTTGTACACCCTGCCAATCTTGCCGCCCTGAGCCTCGCCGCGGATCTGCGTCAGCCATGAGGGTGAATTCGAAGGAGAAAGAAACATAGCATCCGTTTTCTCGGCGTCTCCAAGGTATCCTGACGACACGACGGGGCCTTCGACGAGCAATTCGCCGATGGTCCCGATCGGCACGAGCTTGTGGTGATCGTTTTGGCTCGCCACCCACGATACGGCGCCGGGACTGCGACCGATACACGCCGGCGGTGTATCTGAGCCGGGAAAAATGCGCGAAATGTGCGAGATGACGGTACACTCGGCCGGCGCATACATGTTGAACAACTTCACCCTCCCTGCCCATCTCTCCACAATCTGCGACGTAAGTTGCTCCCCCGCGGACGCCAGAACTTGCAGCGTAGGCACCTCTTCGGGGTCAAGCAGGCCGATCACGGAGGGCGTCAGCAAAGCCCACGTCACGCCCAAATCTCCAGCGGCTTTGGACGGGTTCGCTCGTCTCTCTTCCTCGGTCGGCACACAGACCGTCGCGCCCGCGCTGAGTGAGAACAACAGTTCGCCGATGGAGAGGTCGAAAGCAAACGAGGAAAAGTTGAAGACACGGGAGCATTGAGAGAGATGGCCGGTGTTGGAGAGGTGATACGCGGAAGTGGACAGCCCGCGGTGCGTGAGCTGGATGGCCTTTGGGAGACCAGTAGAGCCAGACGAGAAGACGACGCAGGCCGGGGCATCCATGTCAATCTCTGCCAGTGCAGCGGGATCGTCTTGACTGCTTTTTGAGACATCTGTTATAACCTCCGGATCGAACATAACCTCCGGCAGCAACAGGTCGTTCTGCACCATCGTTTGATGGTGAGGGAAACACACGACTCTTCTGGCCGATAGCACGATGCACATCGAGCGGAGTCTCTGGACAGGATGTGAGAGATCAAGCAGGGCAAAGGCTGCGCCGAGTTTGAGGACGGCCAGCATCAGGACCGGCGCCCATGGAGAGCGTTCTAGTAACAACGGCACAAAGTCCCCCTTGTTCACACCCGCGGCGTCCAAATGCTGCGAGAACAAGTTCGAGTAGCGCTCTACTTGTTCATAGCTCAAATTTAAACCATGAGAATGGACCGCAACCTTCTCCGGTTGCGAACCGGCTTTCTTGCGGATGGTGTGGTGGATGGGCGTCACGACCCCCGCTGGTAGAATGCTATTCCATTTGCGCAACCTTTCCACATCCTGTCGGGGCATGAGGTCGATATCTTTGATCCGCAAGTCATGCGCCTCGGGGGAGGAACAGGAGGAAGTTGATGACAGAATTTGTTGCACAACATGCGCCATCTGCCTCAGTATGCCGCGCGTGGTGTCCGTATCCAACAGGGTGGGATCCACGGCGGCGGTGAAGGCGATGGAGTGCTGGGAGGGGCGGCAAGTGAGGACAAGCGGATAACTTGCGAATGCCTTCGCGTTGTCAGGCGACTTTGAGCCTCCTATGCTTGCCGAAGTTTCGAAAATACTGCTGGGTGAAGATTGTTGATTGTCCATCTTTGCCGTCTGTTGCTGGACGACGAGGAGGTTTTGAAATCCACACGCGTTAGCCGCCTCGCCACTCACTGCTCGAATCCGCGACAGGCCCGTTTGTTGATGTGCCATCATATCGGCAAAGCCTTTTTGCGCTTCCTCCAGCGCCGTGTGGATGGCTTGGTCTCCTGGAACCTTGACACGAACAGGCAACGTAGCAAGCGTGGGTCCTGTGAGTTCCAGGTTGTCCGCATTTCGACCCGTGACTGTTGCGCCGAAGACCACATCCGGAGAAACAGCCTGGTTTGAGAGTATGATACCCCACGCTAAACGGAGAGTCGTGGAGAGTGTGTATTTAGAGTGGGCACTCGTCATGGTCGGGTCGAGAGAGAGGGTGTGTTCGAGAATGACTTTCTCGACGGTGGAGGGCGTAATGCTGCTTCCGGGAGGAAAGTGTTCAGTTCGTAGGCCGGCGAAACTTTCCCTCCAAAACTCATCAGCGGCGACATTTTGCTCTTGAGTAAGGAGGTTTTGAACAAATGGTGAAAAGGGTCGGTAAGGCAGAGATTGTCCAGCATAAGCCTTTTCAACCTGCTCCAGAATGAGATCCAAAGACCATTCGTCGAAGAGCGCGTGGTGAATGTCCAGCCGAAAGGCTTCCTTGCTCAGATACAAGCGTACAAGAGGTCTCTTCCCATCCACAGCAATTTCAACTGATAAGCTTGATTCGTCAACATCGTCGACCATTGTCCATGGTATATCACAACCACTTTCAGTCACAACTTGAAACATACCCTCTGGAACTTGCAAAATACGAGTCCGGAGAACAGGGTTCATCTGCCATACCGTCTCCCATGCCTGTTTGAGTTGTGCGACAGAGATATCATGGCGTATGGGCCAGGTGTAGCTGCCGATATACGCACCACTATGCTGTGCCGTAAGCGCGATGAGGCCTGCTTGGATGTGTGTTGCCGGATAGATGTCTTCGATCTTCTCTCTTGAGAGACCGACTTCCTCGAGAATGGTTGGGATGATTGATTGGGGACCTTTCAGCAGCGAGAAAGGAGGCAGGACAGCTGACGGCTGTGGTGATGCCTGGATGAGGTCGGTGCTAGCGTTAACGCCTTGGATGAGGACAGGAAGAGCGGCCATGTCGGCGAGTGTGGAGTATTTGAAGACATCCTCAACGTTAAGCTGAATCAGTTTCTCGCGAAGATGTGCGGCGAGTTTGATGGCTGCGATCGAATCTCCACCTCGTCGGAAGAAACAATCTTCCCTCGAGATGCCCTCCGCGTTGATGTCAAGTATTTTGGACCAAGCTTGGACAAGAATCTTCTCCGCGGTCGTCGTGATCTCGCTCCCAGCTTGTGCACCACCAGCACCCGACATTCTGGTCTGACGACGGGCAAGTTCACGAATCGCTGTCTCCTGAAGCAACACCCTGTCTATCTTCCCCGATGAAGTGAGCGGCATATGCTGAAGGAACATGAATTCAGAAGGAACCATGAACGCGGGCATCTGTTTCGAAAGGTGATTCTGCAACACGTTTTGAAATTCCCAGCTGCCTTCAAGTTTCGTTCCGAGGCTTGCTGGAGATAGCCTACGGGAGGTTTCGACGCCGAGGAATGCAGCAAGCTTCGTGCCACCCCCTCCTCCTTTCGTTTTCACGGCCACCACGGCAGCATGCTGAAATTTTACTGTGGACGGGTCGAGTTGCGTACAAGCCACAACTTGGCTCTCCACCGCCGCCAACTCTAGTCGCTGCCCATTGACCTTCACCTGATGATCTCTTCTGCCCACTAACTCCAGCGTTCCGTCCAAACAGGGACTGTATCGGACCAAATCACCCGTCCGAAACGCTCTTGTCCAAGGGAACCTCTTATCACTCTTCTCGTCTCCATTCGCATTCTCAGCAAGCCGTCGGAGAAAAGCCCTCTTCCACTCTGGCTCCGTCTGGAAGGATCTTTCCGTGCGCTCCGGGTCATTCAGGTACCCGCGTGCAACAGATGGCCCTTCAATAACGAGCTCACCCAGAGCGCCAACGGGCGCCAGGCGGGAAGGGTCGATCATGGAGAGAACCCAAAGCGTGGAACCGTTGCCACGGCCAATGTTGGAGGGCGAGGAATCACCACCGAGCCGGACATCTTGAGCAAGAGCTGCGATTCCGGTGGATTCGCTAACGCCGTAGGCGTTGAAGAGCACCACTTTGTTATCCTCGTCACTCGCCCAACTCTGAACGTGCGATTCCGTCATCTGTTCTCCGCCGAGCACAAGCCGCTTCAAGCTTGGAACTGAAGCCGGCCGCAGCGTTCCCGCCATACTCGGCGTCAAACTCGCCAGCGTGACACCCGTTCTCTCGATGAAGCCGCCGAGATCTTCGACGCGCTCCCGCTCCGAGGGCACGCACACGCAGCCCCCGAACATGAGCGGGATGAGGATATCTCGGTTTGCGACGTCGAACGTGTACGAGGCAAACTGCAGCATGCGGGTAGATGGCGAGATGTGCAAGGCAGAAGGGGAGGCTGTAGCCATGGCCATGTGGTAAAAGGCGTCATGAGAGGTGGTGATGGATTTCGGCGTGCCAGTCGTGCCTGAGGTGAAGGTTGCGTACATTGCTTGGGAGGGGCTCGGGGTTTCTTGGCTTTCTTCTTTGGGGGGGCTTTCGTCCTCTAGTGATGAAGCCTTGAGGTCCTTACCGGCCTCGCTTCCCAACTCCACGAACCTGGGAGCAAAGCTTTGCGCCAGTGCGTGGTATTTCGGCGAGCAGACGGCCAGCTTGATATCAAATGGCTGACACAGTGTCTTGTTATACTGAACTGGATGCGTAGGGTTCAAGAAGAAGTATGCACCGCCTGCTTTGAGCACCCCAAGCATCGCTACGATCGCCCACTTGGACTTGTCGAATAAAAGTGGCACAAAGACCTCTCTCCGAACGCCCAAATGCCTTAAAGACACCGCTAGTGCAGAAGAGAGGCGTTCGAGTTCGCCGTAGGTGAGGTCGCCATCCCAGCAGGAGACGGCGGTGATATAGGGCTGGGAGCTGGCTGTGACCGAGATGACCTGGTGGATACATTTTGCACGCCCAATCTCCTTGTTTGGAATGGAGTTCCATTGTGAGATGCGAGCAATGTCGGTCTCACTGACGAGGTCCAGGTCGGAGATGATAGAGTTGGCGTGGCGTACAATCTGTGCGACTGCTCTAGCCGCTGTTGCCGCTATCATGCGAGCCTGCTCGAATGCAATAACGGCAGGGTTGTGCTGCAGACTGATGCTGATCGTGTCTTCGCGGAAAGACACGGCAAGATCAAATTGCTTTAGAGTTGTCAGCCTTACTCCAGACTCTCCATGATGCCGATTTGTTTTGATGAAGCTGGGAGAGGGAGACGAAAATGTACCTTCACAATGTCCTGAGCACCTCCTCCTTCACCCTCGAAAACAACCGAGCTTTGCCCCCAAACTAAAGTTTCTCTCTCCTCGGGGGCATTCTCGCGCGGCTGAATTTCATAGAGCCAGCGCACGGGTTGCTTCGCCGAGGCATAAGTGTGCCACCAACTTGATTCATTCTATCAGTCTCCTGAACTAACTCACTGAAGAACGAAGCTGGGGGGGGATCGCATACCTAACCCCACCACTCTGACTGTATGAACGAAACCCCACATCCTCAGACCCTGTATAGCTCACCAGTGTGACCCCCCATGCCGCTCGCAAGAGGTCTAGTAGGGTCTTGTGCTCTGTTTGAAGCCAGGAGGTGAGGTTATCGCCAGAGAGATCTGGCACCGTAGCGGTGACGGTGGCCATTGGTTCTTCGCAAGGGCCCTCTTGAACCTGCTCTGGCTAAAAGTGCGTTGGTGTTGGTGGGATGGTCCTTGTGAGGTTTCGTAAGGTTGAGATGGAAAAGTCTGTGGTAGTCAGGGATAAACGTAGTTGCCGATGAGTGCTGACTGTCTAATAGTATCTCTAGAGTGAGCGGAGCGCAAGAATACTGAACAGACCGGCTCGGGTCCCGAGACAGCTGCCATAAAACTTCGCCTTCCCTGATGAAAGCAGTTAGTCGGGATGAATCCCGCGAGCGTCTGAAGTCTGAGTTAACCGCCGCGGTAGTAAATGTGACTCGGGTGGCTCGGCTCTTTTTTCCTTTCTTTGCTGCCTTGCTGGTGCATCTCAGCTGCTCCCCTGTCTTCACGAGCTGCAAATCAGACTTTGTGGGTACACGATACATGGTATAGGATCCTGACAAAGCTCAAATCGCAACGTATTATCCGAGGCATACAAATCACGCTTGGCACTGGGTAAGAGCGCTTCTCCTCTGACCCGTCATGTTACGTAGGTCCAGTAAACAGACCGGAAAACTCTTGGTATTGTCCCTTTAATGTGCTGATCAGTGCCCAAAAGTCGTGCTGATGAACGTTGAAGAGTCCCAAATGCACGAGCATACCAAAAGTCTAGGCCGTCGGATTGTGCTTCCGGCCACTGTATGAAGAGGTATTGGACTACGATGGTGCAATATCAGCCAGCCATAGCGTTGAATTTCGCACGACTGAATACACGTATCATTTCAAGCGGAACTTTGAGTTCAGAAACTCTGTCATTGTGGCACCCTTCGTCCTTTGGAGGAGTACGCAATGGTATAGAGGCCCGGTGGCCGGGCTAGACCCGAGGTATGCGTTGTGAGCTGGGGCATTTGGTGCAGGCCAGTCTCAACAAACCCACACCTTCTTATTCCAAACATGAACTACAAAGTACGCCGCAGTTTGGCCGACATAGTGCGTCAAAATGTATAATCCACAGCAGTATACGAGTCAGGTAATGTGACGATCCAGATGCCCGAAAGTCCCGCCCGGGGCCCCGGGCTTTGCCCGGACCGGCTCGCAGGCGGGAACCATCCTCTGGACCGCAGCGATGAGATGCATCACAAGTGGGGCCGACTTCTTGCGGAGCAGTTACACTTCGCCTGCGTATTACTAAAGAGCTGGTAACGCTGTAAAGCTTGACCAGTGGGTTCAGGATACGGTCAAAGGTGACCCACCAGGCCCATTATGAGACTTTGTGATGGATTAAGATGTGAAATATCCAATGATTCCGGTCTAGGTTCAGAAGATGGCATAAGATCCGGGACCCATAACACACGCTTCAGCCCCCGTCCCCCATGCCATCAAGACTACTTGTCATACTTTGACAAGGTAGCGGAAAGTCCACAAATCTGTTACAGACGCACCCCGCTTTGTACAGAGTACTTTCTACCGACCGTGTACCCGTGTAGCAATCGGAAGATATGGTTCGTCCGCAAAACACTCTCCTCCGAAAATAGAGGCTTCCGTGATCGCTTTGCCGCTCTCGGCCGGCTTGCTTCCAGTGGGACACTAGTGGAAGAGGAAAGACCCTGACACTTTGCAGTGGGGGCTGGTGGAAATCCCATGCTGTGCTTACGGCCAAAGCAGCATTAGTGCCTCCATCTCCATGAAGACCTTGATTCCGAACTTGTGGACACCACCAAAGTCCTTTTAGACAGCGAGCGCGAGTTTTGGGGCATCTGCTGTCGACTCACGGTAGCCTATCTGAATCTGAAGTGCCCGTGTTATCGATGGATAGATGACTCGTAAAATGTATAATAATATCCTCTAATAGATTGGATGCTGACTGGGTGCCAGAGGCGTGAATAGCGAGGCCACGACGTCGGTCAATTTTTCCATGGTACGCTTTGTTCAGGCCATCCCAATCCAGCAAACATGTGCGGAATCAGCGCCTTCATGAGCCATGGCTCCTCCAACCGAAGCCCCGAGGAGACCAAACATGTTGTCGACGAGCTCGAGAGCAGCCTTGACATCATCGCCCATCGTGGTCCTGACGCCAGAGGAACATGGTACAGTGAGAACCACCAGGTCGGTCAGTATTACCCTTCCCTCGTGAAGCGTCCAATTGAGAGCCGTTTTTCCTGACAACACCCTTTCCAAAAGGCCTCGGTCACGTCCGTCTGTCCATTCTAGACCTCTCTCCCACCGGCAACCAGCCCTTCCACGACTCTCACCCTCCCGCCGCGCCCACCATTTCCGCCGTCGTCAACGGCGAGCTCTACAACCACGAGTACTACCGGGATCTCCTCTCATCCGAGTTCCATTTCGTCGGGACTTCGGATTGTGAGATTGTCATTGCTCTGTACAAGCACTACGGTCTCTCGTTCCTGGAGCACCTCCGCGGCGAGTTTGCGTTCGTGCTGTGGGACGAGAGCAAAAAGAGGCTGATTGCCGGACGGGATCGGTATGGAATCAAGAGCTTGTACTATACATGGCACGACGGAAGGTTGCTGGTGGCCACCGAGATGAAGAGCTTTCTAAGGTTTGGGAAGGGAATGGAGTGGGGTGTGAGGGAGTTGCGGGAACAGAGTTGGCGGGTAGGAAGCGAGACTTACTTCAAAGGTATCTACAGGGTGAGTAGAACTTATTTCTTAGGACTTTTGGGCCCTCTGTGGATGAGGCGTTGGGAGAGATGACGAAGTGCTGATGAAACGTGATGTGCTATAGGTTCTCCCGGGACATTACCTGGTCGCAAGGCCTGGTGAGCAAGAGTATCAGGTGCCTTATTGGGACGTTGAGTATCCGGACAAGGTAAGTCTCTTCCTGCATCTGTCCTATATGGCACATCAATTCTAAAGCCCACATCGCAGTCAATCCCTGATTCTCGTTCCGCCACTGAACTCACGGAGAACGTCCGCACACGTCTCCTAGAGGCCACCAGAATCCGCCTCAAAGCCGACGTGCCGGTGGCCGTCTACCTGTCCGGCGGCATCGACTCGTCTTCGGTGGCTGGCATGGTGGCCCACCTCATGAAGCAAGGCCACCACCTCGGCTCCGAATCGTCGACCGTGCCATCCAAAATGAAGTGCTTCACCGTGCAGTTCGACGAGGGTACCGGCGCAGACGAGTCGGCCGTGGCGCACCGCACGGCTGCATGGCTGGGCGTGGACATTCACATGTTGAAAATGGACGAAGAGGCCCTGGTCGCGCGCTTCGAGGACACGGTGTGGAACGCCGAGATCCCACTGCCGGATCTCAACGGAATGGGACGGTACGCGCTCGCCGAGGCCGTCCATAAGCAGGGGATCAAAGTCGTCATCACCGGGGAGGGCTCGGATGAGCACTTTGGCGGCTACGACGCCTTTCGCGCCGACTGGCTGAGCGAGGCCGATCATTCGTGGGCGGCGCAGGAAGAGCAGCTCTCTGCGACTGACCGTGACGAGGCGCTACAGACGGCTGTGGCCGCCAGCAAGCGCGGAATCTTTGGAGATTTCACGCCAGAGATCCCCGCTTCCTCCGAGAGGATGATGAACCACGGGTACGTCGTTCCGTCCATCGCGCGCGTGGGTTCTCTTCCCTTTGCAGAGTGGACCAGACATGCCCACGGGGACACGGCGCCAGAGACGGCGCTTGTTGAGGGCCTGAACGGCCGCGTGCGGGAGAACATTCGCAAGCGGTGGCATCCATTCCACGTGGCGGAGTACATGTTTGTGAAGACCTTCATGCCGCACTATATCCTGCGTTATAACGGTGACAACGTCGACATGAGACACCAAGTCGAGTCGCGTTGTCCGTTCCTGGACCACCATCTCACCGAGTACGTCAACAACATCCCGCCGGCGCTCAAGATACAGTATCACCACGGCACCAAGTCCTGGCGGGAGAAACATATTCTGCGTGAGGCGGTGAAGCCGTTTGTGACGGATGAGATTTATAACATGAGTAAGAAGGCCTACATGGGGCCCAGGAAGTTTTGGGTCGGGGGCCCGTTGTGGCAAAAGGTGACCCAGCTGGTGACGAAGGAGAATGTCCAAGAGCTAGGCTTTGTGGACTGGCAGGCGACCGAGGAGGCGGTCAAGAGGGCGTTTGAGGAGCAGGATGCATTGTCCTTGAGGAGAGCAATTACAGTGGCCCAATTTGTGGTGTTGGGGAAGAGGTTCGGCGTAAAGAAGGCGGTGCCGGGGCAGTAGTAGAAGAGTTGCATAAATTCATCATCGGCATCCGTAGAGGGGCTTGGCCAGTGGTGATAATTGCATCCTCATGTTCACTCGTCACTGGTTCCTCCACGGGAAGCCCATTCCTGCGGGCGTCCTTTGCCCCTAGTTATGGGGGACGACCCGGTGTTAAACAATGCAACAACAATGACAACTCCACGGGAAATCAATTTTCAATTTGTTGCCAAGTTATGTACCTGCCTACATAGGTACGCAGGTAGGCCGTTCCAGTATCATCTATGTCCCGCCTCCCGCTTCACCAGAACGCCGCAACCCTCACTTCGATGCTCTCACGGGCTTCCTCCGTGTCATCCTGTCCCACAAGTTCAAACGCACTATGCACCGTCCCGCCGACGCCCAATCCTCCCTTCCCTCCATCCTTTCGTGGTGCCCTCGCATTCGCCTCCATCTCATTGTCAAACAACTGGATCACCAGGACCTCACTCGGTTCCTGGTCTGCAATGAAATGCCAGTCATGTGCTCCACCCTCCTCTCCATTCTTTGGTGCGTAGGCCAAATACCCCTCAGTATCATACGTAGCGTCCTCGGCTAAAGAAGGAGGGACAGTAGAGGCGGGGGTAGAGTTGGGACTTTGGGAACCAACGAGGCGCGACAGGTGAGCTGGGATAGTCCGATCAAGAGGCTCCAGTTGGGCAGAAACCACATAATCCTCCTCTGGAAACTTGTTGGCTGGTGCGACGGCCAGCGAATCCCGCTTGACCGTCTTGATCGGGCGCCAGATGGAAAACAGCGCGAAGCGCGGGACGCCACCCTCGTGGTAGTGGTCCTTGAGATCTTCCAACCGGACCCCAGAGGAAAGTAGAGCGTTTTCCGCCGTGATGACGTGCTCGGCCGCCGAAGTGATTTGGTGGGCGTACTTGCGAATGTGCAATCTTGCACCCTTGGGCGTGAGATCGAGGTGGACCTTGGGGGCAGGGGAAACGGCGTCGGACTTGGCGAGGCCGACGATGGGAGGGAACTTGGGAGTAGGACCGCTGCTGCCCTCTTCCCCCTCCTCCTCCCGTTCCCCTTCTCCTTTCCCGTCGTCTTCTGCTGAAGAGTTGGAATCGCCGGTGCCCTCACTGTACGTCTGCGTCCGCACAACGGCAGCACTCACTACCGCTGTCTTGCAGCCCGTCAATTTCTTCACAAACTCCTCGACCTCGGGAAAATAGACGTCCCTGAGTGCCTTTTCATCTTTCCAGCTCGCATAACTGAATGGCTCAGCATGCAAAGCTGAGTGGTGCCGACGGGAGGTGAACCCATGCACCGAGAGCTTATAAGGCGAGTCATCGCCCAGGTCGAGCGTAGGCTTGAGGTCTGTGAGTGGGAGCGTGACGATAGAGCTGAACTCGGAGAGAGAGGGCAGGAGGTAGGCCTCTTTGGCCGAGGCGGGCCTTGCGTTGGGAGGCAGGTAGCGAAAGATGCCTTGATGGGCCATGACGAAAGATGGCGTTGACGATGATAAACAAGCGTGTGAACTATGATACTGACAAGCCTTGTCCGTTTTACTTATTTCACTATGAGACTCTGAAAAACTAAAAACGACGAGGTACATGAGAACCTGTGCGCGTCAAATGCCTCCCGCAATTATCCGAGACATTTCCATGAAGGCAGCCTTATTAGAAGTTGCACCTCGTAAAACGGAGACTTCTCGCGTCGCCTTCACAGAGAGCGGCCCGGCACAGTCACACGCTCACTGAACAGCTCTGCAACTAAGGAGATGTCTTTCCGGCTAATCCTTTCCCGGCTTTTGCCCATGAGTTTGTTGCCAAACAAGGGTCTCGCACGCAAATGATCCACCCAAACTGCACTGCCCACTGTGGTCCCATTTCTCGGGATCCCACCCACGATTCATGAGCAATAAGTACTGACTACTTTGCGCATAGATCCGACTGAGGGGTGCGTGCAGGGCTGACAAGATTTGGCAAAGCCCAGATGGCATAGGTGCGGATGGAAGGGTAGAGCCGAACAATGGGCCGTGTCGTAGAGCTGGGGAAAGGATTTTAGACGTAATGAGTCGTGAAAATGCCCCGGGGGCCCTGGGAACCATATCAGGGGTCCCGAGCTCGGCGCGAATAGCAGCCATACTGGGAATGGTAGTGCTCAGTTGCAATCGCACAACCGTCGTGGAGGGCTAACATTGCCCAGAAAGATATAGTGATTTTTCTAATTGAAACCTGATTCCTCTATATATCCAAATACTATACTTTAACACTAACTTATCTATGATTGCTTCATTAATTATAACAGAAGCGCTCAATTTCAATGCTTACTATGCTAAAGCCTGCCACAGAGAGCAAAGCTCTAGTGGGGCAGCTAGTGCGCCTAATCAGCGGCTTTGCATTCGGCTACTAACGTGAAGGATTTCGCTATCCATGCTTTGTCGACATCGGAAGTGCTTTAATCAGCTAAGCGGCACGGACAAGCGTGTCACGGACGGTCCGGTGCCCGAATGCGACGCCGGGGTTCTGCCCGGGCCATCTGGACCTCAGTGGGGCTCGGCGGGGCTCGGCGGGGCTCCGGAGTTCCGGGGAACCGGGGCTGTCAGCCGAACCCCGCCGGTTCCCCTCAGGTGCCCCACTCCATACGCCTCACTTCATGTTGCCTGCCAAGCTGGCACAGAGGCTAAAAAGAACACAGAGAAAAAAACAGACTTGAACATCAGGCTGTGCCGCTTCTAATTACCGCCGCCTGACAGGTAGCATGCAGATGCTCCACCAAGAATCAGCTCTCAGTCCTTACTCCGATCCAAGCCGGTGATACGCAAAATGCCTCGTGTAATCGTTGCTACAGAACAAATCCACTTTACCATCAAGGATTTTTCTTGCTTCCGCCGCGATTCCACTTCCTGATGTCGTGACTCGTGAGGACCTCACCCGCTACATCCACTCACCATCGGTCCCTACAAAATCCTCCCTCATTTCTCTTAAGCTCCTGGTCGTCAAAATCACACCATCCCAACACAAAATCAATCCCGCCCCTGCAAACCTTCGCAAGTCACCCCAGTGAAAGATGGGCCGCATCCTCATCACCGGATCCACCGACGGCTTCGGCCTCGGCGCCGCCCGTCAGCTCGTCGAGCGCAAGCACACCGTCTATCTGCACGCACGCAACGCGGCCCGCGCCGAAGAGGCCAAGAAGCTCGTCCCCGGCGCCGCGGGCGTCTTCGTCGCCGACCTCGCCAGCACGTCCGAGACTCGCTCCCTCGCCGAGCAGGCCAACGCAGTCGGCCAGTTTGACGCCGTCGTCCTCAACGCCGGCTTGCTGTACGGGCCCTTCCGCGAGACCGAGTCGGGCGTGCCCGCCCAGGTCTTTGTCAACTTGGTGTCGCCGTACATCTTCACCTGCCTGTTAACGCCGCCGAAACGGATCGTCTTCGTGGCGTCGGTGCTGCATCGCGAGGGCAAGCCGGACGTCGAGGACATCTTCTGGCTCAAGAGGGGCGAGAAGGAGTGGAACGACTTCGAAGCGTACTGCAACTCCAAGTTCCACGTCATGTGCCTCGTGAATGCGGCCGCGAAGAGGTTGCAGGGCAAGGGCACGTCGGTGGTGGCGATGCACCCGGGCTACGTGCCCACCAAGCTCACAAAGTTCGAGGCGCCTGACAAGATGGAAGACGGGCTGGAGACGTATGTCATGCTGGCCGAGGGCGAATACGATGTGAGTGGAGAGACGGGTCGGTACTTTGATCCGAAGAAGCAAAAGGGCGAGCCGCTGCCTGCTACCGAAGACGTAGGCTTACAGGAGGCGGTGGTGAAGGCTTTGGAGGACTTTACGGGACTGAAGCTGCCGGGTTCTGCCTGACGGCGCCGATGTCTCATTTGATGTTCAGATAGTCAGTCACCTCGCTGATTACTCTCAAGTCAGTAGTCTTCGAGTAGACTTATATCTGCGAGATTATCCTCCTACTTTATCCGAGGCCAAGCGCGTGGTGTTCAGAGCAAACTCATGGTCGTGACATTGAATTAAACCAAACCCTCCGAGTCGAAATAAGTAGCGTTCGCGTCCGGCGAAGCTAGAAGAACCGAAACTGACCACCAAAGCAGCAAAGCTCTACGAAAAATCTAACATACCCCCCCCCTCAGCTCACCTAAGCAATAGGTCCATAAAAGCTAAACAAGCCATTGGGATCATACGCCGCCTTCGCCTCTTGCAGGCGAGTCACACGCCACTCCTCTTGCCCGTACCACTGCTCCGGCCCCTCATTTCCAAACGCGTAGTTCAGATACACGGGGACAAAATCACGTCCTGTGCCTTCGTGGAGAATCTGGCGGAACTCGTTGCCTAGCTTCGCAACCTCCTCGTCCAGCGCCGCGTCCCCGGGCATGTACTGCAGCAACGGCCCAACCAACACATTCTGGGCGCGATGCGCATACGCACTCGAATCATCTGCCTTGGCCTTGACTCCTTGCATGGAATAGTCATCAAAAGTGACCAATGAGTTAGTGAGCGCCGAGTTGGCCACAATGCTGTTGGCGAAGAAATCAAAGGCGAGCTTCTGGGCGGTGGTGTTGTAGGTCTCGAGGTAGATGGGGAAGCGCGGGTTGTTGGCGCCGGTCTTAAGGCACGGGCCGTCGGTGGTCCTGACGCCGACGAACTTGGCGAGGTCGGTGTATACGCCAGATTCCGACGAGTTGGAGAGGGGCCCGAGGGCGTGGAATGGGGCGGTGTAGGCTGGGTCGACGGTGGTAACGCCTTCTTGCATGAGGAGGACTTGAACGATGGGCTGAGAGACTAAGTTAGATATAACCTTGGCACACTTTTGGGGGGGAGAGAGGGTGGTAGGGTGCCGAGGAAGACGAGGGCTGAACTGACCTTCTCGGCATCAAGATCCGGGCTCATCATCCAATAACTCCAGTTGATCAAATCCACCGGCTGCGTCCCGTTCTTCAATATCTCGTTGTTCGTTACCTCGTACACTTCCTTCACCAAGTCGCCGCTGAAGTTCATCAGCTCTAGCGCCCAGTCTTGATGTTCGACATCGTAGATCTGGGATGTGACGCTGGTGACAATTCCAAAGTTGTGGCCCGCGCCGTTCATGGCCCACCACAGGTCCGGGGTTGCGGTCTCGCTGATCGTCACGAGCGTGCCGTTGGCGAGCACAACGTTCATGGAACGGAACTGGTCGCCAATCAGCCCGTGGCGGCCCTGGAGGAACCCGTGGCCACCACCGAGGCCGGGCCCGAGATACGAGACACATTCACATGCACCCGTGACTTCAAACCGTCATACGTTAGCATCATCAGAGGTACACACGGGGTCTAGATAGGTGTAGGGGGAGGGGCACTTACCTGCCTGCTTGCCTGCATCCCAGAGCGCGTGAGAGAGAACATGCGACTTGGTTCCGCCGGCCACTGTCACTGTCTGGCCATCTGCGGCAATGTCCACACCCGTGAGCTCATCGAGGTCTAACAGGATGCCGCTCTTCATCTTGCCCAGAGTGGTGATGGCGCCATGGGCACTGTTTGTGGCCAGGAAGGGGAGGCCTTTCTTGTTGGCAAACTTGACCTGTGCGCCAAACCGCCCGATTCTTATATCAGCCAAAGATCTACTAGGTAAAAGTAGACAGAAAAAAAAAAGACTTGGACGATTCTTCTTACCGTCTCGACAACATCGTTTTCAGTGGCAGGCCTCACGGCCACATTCACCGTCGGCATGTCCAAATTTGACCACCGTGTCGTGACGTTGTTGAAATCGTCGGATCCCGAATAGAACACCTTGGCGGTGCTGGAAAGCGATGCGACAAGGGCTTGGTAGTCGGCGTCCTGCCGGGACCAAAGAGTGTGGCCATTTACACCAACAGCAGTCAACGCCGTGGCGAGAATTTGCAGGCCGGTGGGATGCATCGTGACTGGAACTGCGACCCTGAGGGATGTTCAGGAAATGAGTACGAATATGACTGGTGAGTGATCGGGTTCCAATAAGTCAATCAGCGGCCGCAACGAGCTACTCTTGAAATACCTAAGATGGACTCAAGATGTAGTGCAGGACGGCGCATGTTGCAAAAAGGCCCTTCCAAGGGAGACCGACTCACGACTCATGAATCCTCGCCGACACGGAACCGGGGCTAACGATGGCATCACTTCCGAACCAGGACGGAAGCCGGCAAACCCCATCACCCGCGTGCGTAGGATGCCGAAATTGAAATTGCGGCGAGTTACTGGCCAAAGCCAGGGGGAGAGAAGGTTCGCACGTTGACAAAAATAGGCATCAGCCCGAGACATCGGTGTCCTTTCGAACAGCAAGCGAGGCTCATCGCCATCATGGGCCACACCGGAAGGAAGCTGACAGCGTTAGCGTTGAGATACCAAGATATCAACTCAAGAGAGTCGAGAAAGCAGGAAAAGCTTACAAGAACAAATCTCGTACTGGGAAGTCCCACCGCAAAACGTAAGAGAAACCAGGGGATCCATGACTGTGGGCTTGGTGGAGATTCAATTGAACTTTGGAAGTCGCCCCCCCCCCAGGAAAAGGGAGGCTCGGGGCAGGCCAGGTAAGTTTCGGGGTAAAAAGCGGCACTATTTGACGGCCACACCGTAAGTGACCACACAATATACTACCACTATGCATACCTCGCCAGAAAACATGCGATGGGGCCTGAATTGTGTACATACCCCCAAGTCAGTGATCTGACCCTTGTCCACTGATATCGCACTGACATTCTCAGTCCCCCGATCTTTCCGTAGTCAGGGCGGATGCAATCCCGATGCTAGCGGTGTGGCTCTTTAGACGAACTAAATTGTGTCAGTCGGGGAGTCACTGTATAATATGGACCGGGCATGGGCAGCGAACGAGCACGTGGTCAAAGCTGATGAGGCAATTGGAGTGAATTACTTCGATATTATCTCAGACAATATCAAGTCAGGTTGACGTCTCGTCTGGTTTTCCTGAATCTTAGGAATGAATGCCTGTAAACAACGGCTCTGCCTCGGCGTCTTCAGCTGAAGGCGGTCCAATGAGTCTTGTTCCACGTCTACACAAGTACCCATCGGCCCAAATGATGGCCAAGATAACACTCTGTATTACCAAGAAGGAAAGATAGAACCCCCATCGATCAGTCATGTCGTATATTGTGGTGCTATACTGGACCAAGATCTGACCCACGGCATTACCAACGCAGGATAGTGAAATGGCGGCCGCTGCCTCTGTCCAGCGTTGAGCGCTTTGTAGAATCGTTGACCAGAGTACTTTAAGTTGTGAGAAAGTTCGAGACCAAGTTGGAAGAAGCATGTACTTACATGGAAGAACAATTTGGTCGAGGTGTACAAGAACTCGCAGAAGAAGATTTGCGTTCCTCCAATAGTGGCTAAAATCCCGGGAAAGTATCATAATTCCGGGGACAAGACAGCTCACTACCATGACTGCGTCTGGCAAAGTCACAAGTGTCTGTGACCCTCATCCCCAATCACCGTAGATAATGCGTTTACTTACAGGAAGCTAGGGGCTTGCAATACGTGACTAGTCCTACTAACACAGTAATCACTATGTAAATAACGCCGAGGCTGGAATCGTCGCGACCATCATTGTCTCTTGACTCAAAAAGAACCGAGGTCAGAAAGGATACAGCAAAGACGAGAAATATCCTAACAACAGAGATTGAAAGCGGCGGCATGGAAGTTAGCTCTTGAATTGCAATGTAGAGCACAACTTACCTGTCGCCGACTCAAATTCAACCTCGTCGTATGGTCGAAGAACCTCTATAAACAAGTTCTATGGCGTTGCGCAATAGTTTGGCACGCATCCAGCCAAGAAACTTCGCCAGGTTGACCGATGGTTTGTGACATGCCAATCATCATGTGGATCACTAAGAAGATGAAGTGAAATATGGCGACGAAAAGGCGAAACGGCAGAGCTTTGGGAGCGACACACCCCCAGAGAACCTCCACTTTAGGGACGGCAACGGTCACTAGGAGCAGTCTCAGTGGCAGCTCATTCGCCGGGTACCAAGCTAAGATGAGAACAAGGACTGCTGAGAATAGGCATCCATCTAACGCGCCTTCGGGGATAAACCCGAGAAGAGTTGCATTCTTGGTGGCTTCGGCGACAAGTATGAATACTACCCATGGAAGATTAGCTGATGGTGGCCTCATTATGAGACGCGAACTCACCCTTTGCGACAAAAATGTACGGAAAGACCAAGTTGAGCGGCAGCCTTGACAAAATAGCGAGCGAGAAAACTTGTCCAACAACGAAGGAGACCTTGTAGTTCAACAGATCGTAGGAACGGCGGTTGAAATCATATGGTCTGAAGATATTGATGCTGAGCTACAGAATGTCAGCCTCATTGGCAAATTGGGGATCAAAATAGAGGAACGCCAATGCTGAGTTGATGACAGCAACTGGACGTCTCAATAAGACTCTTGGAGCCATAACACCCCAGTCCATACGACGGGCACTTGAAATGTGGTAAATCCCCAACATGCGAATAACAGTTGAAGTCGTATACCAGAGTGAGGATACATACAAGGCATATAACGAGAAACAAAAATTCTGTTTTCCGTCGACCCGGTCGCTCCGCTACTGGAGACTGCCTGCCATGATTGCTTGTGTTCGAAATATCTGGCTGTAGACCGTCTGGTAGAGGACTTTCGGCGACACCGATGGTAGTTGGATGTGGTGCAAGTGAGACGCTAACTTGGTCCATCAAACGCATCCCTTCCAGTTGGCGACGGCTTGTTCTGAGGTTGGCTTGCCGATTATACGTCTGTGCTTTCGGGTCATACGAACAAAGCATGGCCCTGTGCTTCTCGCGCTCCTGCCCACATACAAACATCGCAAGAGGGGGCGTGTTGCATTGTAGATGTGTCACCGTCAGGAGGTGCGTATCAATAAGGGTGAAAGAAAAGCTGTCCTCTGCTTGATGCGCGGGAAGAGCCTCTGAGAGGGTGCTGACAGTGTCAGAGTAAGACTGTAAGGATAAGTCTCTAAGGTTTCTGTGGTTGGAGCCTCAGAGGTATATCTCAACAGTTCCAGCATCCATGAAACCTTCAACGCCAAAGAGACGAGGGACGAATGGCTGCTTGGTGTTTCGCTTGGAACCGATGAGAAGTGCAGGAAGTGCGAAAGCAAATACGCCAATGGCGGAGAATATGATTGTCGCAATGGCCTTGGCTGTAACCAGTGAGCCAGATCGATCAATGGGCGGCCAATCCGGGTGGGGGAATTTGGGGAACCCTTCGGGCGGCTTCAGTCTACCCATGTGGTCGAAGGATGACACATAAATCCCGATCATGATCAGAACCGGCACAGCCGTGCAACAGAAGAAAGAGAAAGAGAAGAGTGCGTTCTGGAATTGACCAATACTCCGGTCACCATACGGCTCTGGATCGATGCGCTCCCATTGGATTGTCGCTCCGTAGACGCCATCAACAATGACTGTGTCGGAGCCTGAAACGTCTTTTACTTTGAGAAATGGTTGAATGTGTGCTAGTCTTGCTCTCCATTGGTCTTGAGCATGATACCAAGGAGCACCAGTTGGCGGCGGCAGACAGATCAAGCGGTCAAGAAAGGCGCCACTGTCGTTGGCAAGTGACAATTTGGCAAAGGCCTGGAACCCGGTGTCTTCCTTACTGACTTCTGGTCTGAGGCGGCTCGGGAAGAGTCCCATGATCGCGATGTCTCCCTGGCTGAACTGGTCGGTTTGGCGCCGAGCAAAGCATCTTAATCCTGCCTCGATCAAGCTCACCGAAGTTAAGGTGGCCGAGCCCTCAAAGTGGTTGACCAGTTCCTTGACAGCCTCTACATCGTCCCATGCCCTCTCTGCAAAGTTCCGTTTCGCCATAGGCTTTGGTTCTGAGAGGTCTCCAACAACATAAAGCCGTATTCTGTATTCTGCTGGGCAAAGTAGCAGTTCCGGCAACGTCCAGAGTCTTGAACCCCATTGTCTGAGCCAAGGAGTCATCTGTTCCCTGCGGTATTCAGGAGGTTACTCGTGGGCCAGAAGGCAGGCTACCTTTTCTGTAGCCGTAGGTCCGATTGCTATGATCATGGAGTGCGCCGCCCGTACGATGTCGCAGATTCTGTAGACGTCCTCGCTGCTGCTAGTTGATCTTGCGACTCCGTCGTCGTTTCGCACGCATTCAGAGTCCAACCAAAAGGCTTTCTTCCTGATTCGTTTGGCCGCGTCCATTCCTCATCTTGCCAGCGTCTCACGATCTCTCCTCGCCAGAGCTAGGTTGGCTTGTCTTGTCTCTTCATTAGGATAGTCATAACCGGAGATTTCACCGTCGGTGGCTACCAGGAAATGCATACATGTGTAGGATACGAAGTCAAACTCCAGATCAATGTCGTCTCCGTTCTCGGCAACGTATTCGGATACGTTGATGTTTTCATGGGTGCCCTCATCGAAGTCTTTCACAGGACAGAGATCTCGGACGAACAGAGATGGTAATATCTACTTGATGCATTCTTTCGTTGTCGTTGTAGGTGAGCCTTGGTTGGTCCTGACTAGGCAGAGGAGGAACCAAGCCCTCGTCCATTCGTATGTTGTCCGGATACTGACGACCAGTCGCCGCAATGTTATCAGCGGAAACAAGGGCGATGTACGGATCCAGCCCCCGAGAGCCGCCGTTTGCCAGGGGTTGACGTTGAACACCTAATCCAAGCACGGAAAGTGAGTTTGCTAATCCGTAAACCGGTCTGTGGAATGTGGTCATGGGCTCTTGCCAGGATACCTGAGGGATATGTTAGCAAAGAGAAATACGGCTCGACGCCTCAAGCACGCTCAGACAAGATGCACATAGAGTTATCGTACCGAAACGAAAAATACGGGCCATGAAACAATGAATTTCAAAACCGTGATGAGAAGAAACACAGGGTTTTTACGAAAATCCCGGGTGCCCGGGACGAATAATGACGACGCAACCCAATTTGTGAGATGGAGAAGGAGCGTGACTTGCGAAATTGGCTTTCCTAACCGCGTCCATCCTGTCGTTAGAGGTAGAAGACTCGGGTCGCCGGCCGTTTGCACCACCAATAGAAGGATCCACCTAACAGGACATCATAATGCTGCTGCTTGTAAGTAGTAAGGAGAGAACTCGCGTAGAGTAGAAGGTCCTCTTAGAGAAGGCTAGGGTAGCTATCCTTAAGGTTTATAATATAGTTAATAAGATCAAGAGGCTTGTTGAATGTGAGCTTAAATTGGCCTTTGACCATTCTATAAAGCCCCAGCCCTGTCGTCGCCCAAAGTCCAAAACTGTCACTTTCAACGTAGACAAAGTTGCCCCGGTTACATTGCCTTAAATCAGTATAAGCTCCATGAGGATGAAGAATGTTTACGTCAATTGAGAACTTGTCCAGACTAAGTAGAGGCTGTGTCACTAAGCAAGTGACGAGAACCCATTCTCTCGTATCCTTGTCGACGTTTCATGGTGCTCTACGCAGGTTTCCACTCTTCCATTTGGGTCATTTCTTACAACGCGCAAAGTAATGGGCGAACCTGGTTTAGGTCAGACTATGTCGCCTTAGCGCTGTAGAGGCAGACGAGGAGGCTCCTGCCACTCGTCGCCAGGTCGCGCGAATGACAGCTGACTGGCTGGCCCCTTC
Organism: Colletotrichum sp. SAR 10_99; assembly: GCA_028654355.1. Lineage (NCBI taxonomy): Eukaryota > Fungi > Ascomycota > Sordariomycetes > Glomerellales > Glomerellaceae > Colletotrichum > Colletotrichum sp. SAR 10_99. The sequence continues at coordinate 106,236 of JAQIUT010000043.1, forward strand.
AACACACCTCAACACATACCTAGTCTCCGCCGCTAGCTGCTTCTGGGCATTCCAGGCTTAAGCGGTACCTGTCCGTATGTACCCTTGCGATAGTACCTAGGTAGGAATAGGGAAGAAAACAAAAGTCCGTATGTACCCTACCAAGTCTACCTACCAAATCCTGACCAACCAACCTGATTTGGCAGCATTGCCAGAATTCTCAGGCCAAGCCAACTGGTCTGCTACTCTTACACTATGAATTCCCCTCCCTTTTCGTCAAGGCTCTCTCATCTATCGATTTGATGATATGCCTTCCCTGCAGACCCACCGTAGGTTTACGATTAAAAGCGAAGTATCCCAGTTATCGTTATACCGTCTTCCGAGGCACGAAGTTCAGCAGCATTGTAGCTTGAGCGTACACATCACGTTTAAGAATCAGCCATCACGATCACTGTCCCCCAGTTTCTCGATTCATACACGTGAGTCCTATGATCTGTCAGCCAATTAACGTCCAGACTGGACTGTTAGCGAAAGTGCAAGTACTGGAGTAATAGTGTACCTACTTGCAGTAAGGTCAGCGAAAGGGCAGGTGTTGCAGGACCGCCCCACTAATAAGTCGAGGGGGTGGGCGGCCATTTGGGGCCGGCGACTCTGCCCAGCCTCCAAGACGTCGCTGTGTCCAGACGGCCCAGGCTTGGCTTCCTTGATGCCCCCCGCGGAAGCTAAATCGTGGGAGCTAAAAGGCCAAGCTAGTTCCCTCCTTAACCGAACATCGCTCTATTCCCTCTCTATGAGAATCCTCGAACCCAACATCACCTAGCTTCTGATACTCTAGTCATTTTTTGCGTGCCTCACTCCATACGTGCTACGTATTATTTAATTGCAAGGGAATGTCTGAAGCATCAATTGAGACTGCCAGTCTAGTATTCACCGTCATTTTTGGCATCTTGAGTTTGGTGGTGGCTACTTTGAACCTTTGGGTGGCCCACAAAACTCGGGTCGAACGCTGGTCAGATGCGACTGCCGAGCGTTTCCGGCCATTCTCCCCGCAACCTCAGCGTCAATCACTGTCGTATCAAAATTATGCCACGAACGGTCGGTTATATACCATGCAATATCTCATCCGCTGCTGAATCTAACCTTCAAGTATTAGACGTCGCCCTGGCTAATGGCCACGGACCGCCGCGTGCCAGTAGACAGTTTCCCAATCAGCCACCTCTCCAGGCAGATCGCTGGGCACCACAATCGACTTTTGGATATTATGATTACGATCGTGCTCCAGGAGCTCAACTAAGGCGTGGCGGTTTCACCCATGCCGGAATTGCGACTGGCAGCGCTTTGGGACGGAATGGTTGCTAGACGAGCCTTCTAGCTAGGGACAAGCCGTGTTCAATATCATTGTGATATAACCGAATCTGAAGGCATGGAAGGTCAATGCGGCCATGGACAGTAAATGTCAAATCTATGTCCCACAACTTAGGTACTAAATGTACGTATCAGTACATTGAGTAGTGGTTAAGAAAGGTGCATGCATAACTCATATGCCGTGGTGGTAGATGGTCGAAAGGATGGAGGATATGTCGAAGTTCAAATGCCCAGGTCGTTCGGTTCCTTACCCTGCTTGCTTGATATTTTGTTCATTAAAAAGATGAGCTTAAGAAAGATTGAAAAAGACCACGACGACGATGACCATGACGACAATGACGATAAGTATGATACAGATTGAAATGCAGGAAGAACAGTCGCTCTGGCACAGGAAAAGCGGCAGTCTTACCATTTTCCACGGTTGATAGCCGCCGTGCCCTGTTATTCTACAGTAGCGCACTCTGTGCTAAGCATCATTGACGTCCTGGTAAAGTTAACGACCGCAACAGTAAAGTACAAGAACCTGGACACATGGCTGAAGCGAAGTGGTATCATAAATGGCAGAATGCTAGAATTACGGTAAAACGCTTTGCTATGAGTGTTCTCGCGTATCTAGTAGACATAAATAAAGTCCTCGTTCTTGAGATCAGTCATGTCACGCAAGGCATTGTCCTCCTCAATTGTCCTGTGCTGCTGGCCGGCAGCATCTCCCTCAACCTCAACTGCCTTGCTGGTCTCCGTCTCGTCTTTGCGCAACATGGACTCGTCAACAATCTGGGCGCTCTTGCCGAGCTCCTCACGGCGCTTGGCGTGCCTGTTGTTGAGGAACTTGAGGTAGATTGGGATGAGACTGGAAAGGCGGCAAGTCAGCACTCACGGTCATAGTTATATGAGGGGGAATGACGAAACTTACAGTCCCATGATGCCAACAAGAACGAACATGACCAAGTTTGAGATCAATCCGGGGCGGTAGAGAGGAGCATCATCAACGGAATATAGCAAGGGTCCGATGATGTTGCCGACGCACATGCCGATGAAAACTACAGCGGAAGTCGTCTTCTTCTTAGTGTCACCAGCGGTGTTCTGTACCTGCCATGTGAAGATGATTGGGGTGATGGCAGCAAGGATAGAGACGAGGTAGTATCCAAACAGCAAGACACCCTTCTCATGACGGGGCACGGTAAGCATCAGGATGGAGCCGATGGCAGGCGGGACGGATAGCATAGAGATGACGACACCCTTGCGCTTGATCTTAGTCGCGAGCCAGCCGCTTCCCATGATAGCAATAATCTGGATGGCGCCGAAGGGGATGTTGAACAAGATCGTGGTGAAGCTGTCGTAGCCAAAGGACTTGACGATGAGGTTGCCAAAGGTGGAGATGCCGCCGCTGGCGATGGAGATGGCGATGATTAGGACGAACCAGCACCACGTCTTGAGGTCCATGAAGGTCTCGAGGACGTGGTCCCAGCGCCAGTGGCCTGATTGCATTCCCATCTGGTTCGCGCGGAGACGCTCGACGGCGATGACCTTTTCTCTCTCGGTGAGGTACTTGGCGGAGATGGGCGAGTCGGGCATAAGAATGAGGACGATGAAGGAGTAAGAGACGGTCAGCAGGCCGCAGAACCTGTATCGGTTGTCAGCTCTGTTCTAACAGCTGGGGGAGGTATGGTTACTCACAGGAAGATGATCTGATACGAGTGCAGAGTCTCGCTCTTGATGTGTCCCAGTCCATACGTCGCCAAGCTACCCACGATGAAAGTCACACCGTTCATGGCGTTCCAAGATGTGGTAACGAGCGTCTGCTCACTGCGCCTCCACCACATAGTTGTAACACTCAGACATGAAGGCGCGATGAGAGCCTCGAATGTGCCAAGCATGAACCGCAGACCAAGAAGTGAGCCAAAGTTTGTGCATGAGGTCATGATGGCGAGCATGGAACCCCAGAGGAAGATGGCGGCGGCGATAACTTTTCCGTTGGGAAGCTTGACGAGGATGAAGGCGGCGGCGGGTTGCCAAACGAGTTGAGCGATGTAGAGGATGGAGCCGAGCCAGGAGTATTGGCGGCCGACGAGGCCGGCGTCTTCCGTGATGCCGAAGATGGAGACATAGCTGTTATGTCGAGATGGTTAGTCTTCCGTGTCATGAGTGATGAATATTTGTGAATAATCGATGAGTTGCGCATTGTGTTGATGGAACTCACCTGAGGGAACTCTTGTCGAGTTGCTGGAAGAAGTATGCGCCCAGGAGAAGAGGCAGGATGCGGAAGTTGATGCGCTTCAAGACTACCTTCTCTTCTTCATAGGTGAATGCCGTATCGCCGCCTCCATGCTCCGCCAGGAACTGAGCCGCCTTTTCCTGAAGGTTGTCACCCTGGACCGGCTCATGGCGGACGGGCTCAATCGCGTCGACGGCGTTGCCGCCAGATTGGTTCGTGGCTGGTGCGTTGGTAGACATCCTGACTCACGCCCTAGCAGGCCCTAAATGATGCAAGTAATGTCGAATCCCTTCTAGAAGACGATGAGAAGGCCAAAGGAATGGCGGCTGAGATGATCACGCAACACCGCGACGATGGAACCGGTGGGATGTCAACCAAAACCTAGCGTCGTATAAACCACCCAGAATCCGGGGACAGTTCATCTTATCAAGTCGCACGCAGCCCCCAAACCCCAGGTTCTACCCCAACATTCGGGCTCCTCTCAGCCGACTCAATTTCACGCAGCAAACCTGGAGAAAGCCCGGGGTAGACTGGGGCCAGAATTATGGATATCCTCGAACACATGACCGGGGCCGTTGCGTATTTCCGCTCGGTTTCTCTTCTACATCGCGTGGTCCTGGCGCGACGACCCATGGACGGATACGGTCAACGTAACCACCCGGATATTAGTCCCATACCAAGGTCTTGGTCCCGTTGCTTGACCATCATCCAAGACATCGCACCCCTGGCCGCCGAGAAAAGTCCCCATTGGAGGAAGAATTCCAGCCTGAATGCGAGCGACGGGGTGCGACGTTTTGGCCGCCTCGTGTCGAATCATGTCCTGCAACACCGCGTGATGATTGGCAGGTCCTCGACGAGTCGTGGGAGCGATTCCCTGCCCAGAGCCGGAGATCCACGGGCTTGGGGAGCGGGTGGCTGTCAACGGCCGCGCTGGGCAATGTGGCATTTAGCTGGGTACCGGCTGGGCTGACGTTGACGTTGCAATCAAAAGACAAGAGACCCCAAACTCTCTCCGCATTCTCGTAACCCCGACTTCCCCCGCCCGAGGTTTGGTTAAAATGAGGAGAACCCACTTAAGAGCAATCCGCCCCCGCGTCGCCCCCAGAGGATAAGAAAAAAGGAGTCGGACCACCCCCGCATTGCTGTGTGGGGATCAGGCCTCGGGTGTTCAAACTGCCGCAGGAGACAATAAACGTGGTCGTATTTTGGCTAAACTCGGGGGTTGGGGGAGATAGACCCGAGATGAGGGTGTCGATGTGCCGGATGCCGTGCTGCGTGGGGTGTTGATTGCCGTTCTTCGGAGTCGTGACGTCCTCGCGGGGTTACCAAGACTTGCAAATAACTTCAGGTCCTTTTCCTTTTGCACACAGTCTATGTTGAGATCTGTTTCCGTTGGAATCTCAACTCTTTCAAACACCAACGAAATCGCCGAAACATCACCAAACATGGCCGACATCACGACCACGAAGAAGCGCTACGCCATCGTCGGCACCGGCGGCCGCTCCAGCTTCTTCTACACAGCCATAGCCCAAGACTACAGCGCAACATCCACCATCGTCGGCCTCTGCGACACCAACCAGACACGCATGAACTTCGCCAACAGCAAGCTCGAATCCCTCGGCCACGGCGCCGTCCCGACGTACCTCGCCGCCTCCTTCGACCAGATGATCGCCGACACCAAGCCCGACGAGGTCATCGTGACGACCGTCGACCGCACACACAACATCTACATCGTGCGTGCGCTCGAGCTCGGCTGCAACGTCGTGACCGAGAAGCCGATGACCATCGACGCGCCGCGGTGCCGCGAGATCTTCTCGGCGGTCGAGCGCACGGGGAACAAGGTCCGCGTGACGTTCAACTACCGCTACGCGCCGCACAACACCAAGATCTTTGAGATACTCAAGGCGGGCAAGATTGGAAAGGTGACGAGCGTGCATTTCGAGTGGATGCTGAACGAGAACCACGGCGCGGACTACTTCCGGCGGTGGCACCGGGATAAGCGCAACTCGGGGGGATTGTTGGTGCATAAGTCGACGCATCACTTCGACTTGGTGAACTTCTGGCTGCAGACGCGGCCGCAGACGGTGTATGCGCAGGGCGATTTGAAGTTTTATGGGAGGGAGAACGCGGAGAGTAGGGGCGTCACGAAGTTTTACTCTCGCGCGCATGGCAGTGAGGCGGCGAAGGATGATCCGTTTGCGTTGCAGCTGGATCAGAATCCGAATTTGAAGGCGATGTATCTTGATGCCGAGCATGAGGATGCGTATTACCGCGACCAGAGTGTGTTTGGAGACGGTATCTCCATCGAGGTTGGTACTACAAGGTCCTCTCCAGCACCAAGAAGCTGACCGTCATTCTAGGACACGATGAATCTGCTCATCCGATACCGCAATGGCGCTGTTATGACATACTCGCTTACGGCGTACGCCCCATGGGAGGGCTTCCGTGTCAACTTTAACGGAACCGGCGGGCGTCTCGAGGTCGAGGTTGTGGAGAAGAGCTACGTCAACTCTGGGGGCAGCCAAGCTCTCGAAGGCGCGATCGAGAAGAGGACGATGTTACTGAGGCCCTTGTTCGGCCCGCCCCAGGAGATTGATCTTGGCGAGGCAAAGGGCGCGCACGGAGGTGGTGACCTTGTGCTGTTGAGAGATCTGTTTGGAGAACCTGTTTCGGACGAGTACATGAGGGCCGCCAGCCATGTCGACGGCGCCGCTTCGATATTGACGGGCATCGCAGCGAACCGATCTATTGCGACGGGGCAGGTTGTAAATGTGGATGATATCTTGGTCGTACCTGAGAAATAGAAGGTCCGAGGTGTTCTCGAGGGACTTGGCGGAAACATAACTAGGGATAGACTGGAATGTGATATCATGACGTCCAAATTCAACCTGGGCTCCCTTTCAACTATTGCCTTGTTGGTCGCGGCGGGAGGCACATTTCGAAAAGAACGACAGCTTGCGGTACGATATGGAAGTCCAAACTCCGTTAAGAATGTACCGAATTCCCTTTTCCATCAAGCTAGTGGCTAGTCTTGACACCACACCTGTCTGCCTGTTTTTGGCTTTCCAACTTTTGCGACTCTTTCCGAAGGGCCATTGGACACCTTATCCTGTAGAAATTCTGCACCTTGACTTCCTTCTTGGTCTGACGCTTTTGTTGATTCGTGATGGAGGATAGGCGATTGCCGCAAAAACCAAGATACCGCCGATCCAGAATGCTTTTGGAAGTGGATCGTTGCTATCCACAACATGAAATGCGAATATCGCCATCTGGAATATGCAAAGGACACTATTAAAGCGGTCAGTGCTATTCTTGTAAATATTCCATCAGTGGTTACGTACGGGTTAGGGTGCTTGTGAACAATAGGGGCACATTGGTTGGGGCAAGTATGATGTGCCTCTGCTGTCATAGGGCCATGGGCTTTTTCCTCGTCATCAAGTGATGATGTCTTAGCAACAGCGTCCTTTGTCTGAAAGTCTCCCATAGCGTCGGGGTGGATTTGGGTAACAGCGACTTCAATGGAGATTATCATTGGATAGGTAAGTACCTGTTTTAGCGAAGAGTGTGTTTAATGAAGGTGTGCCACCGAAAGAACCATCTTTTAAGTGGCTGCCTATGTAGTGGGGCTTGAAGTCCAACAGACTTTTAACATAACCATCAAGGTGTATATAACTGATTAGCTGAGCGTGAAATATGGCGCAATGCTTTCATTGCTATATGGGGTCAACGGTACGCTGCGGTTGTTCTGGTGGCAATTTGTAGTGGAACCATAGCACGTAAGTTAGCATAGACTTTGATCGAATTTGACCATTGCACGGCGTCATGTTCGGAAAATGCGTTCGCCTCTTCTCTCTAAATTTTGGTACTATGCCTTCGCAACGATTCGCAAAGGCCGTTGTAAATGTCACATCTGTCACTTGAATTAACCATTTGACCTACCAATCTCAAAGATCTTTCAAGTGTGATCTTGTATATCGTCATATAGGCACATATATGGCCGTCCAGTGTTAGTGTTAGTACCATGGTGTTCAGCCAACACACTTTGAGGAAATGTAACCAGCCATTACAGGAACCTCGCATATCACAGTCGCCTTAGCATAATCCGGTCGCTAACGTAGATGCAGAAATTTCCTTTGTTAACAGTAAACCATGGCCTGATTGCCTGGAGCGCCGCTGCTAACGATATCTTGGTGGTTCCTGAGGAATAGCAGATAATTGGCATTTTGATGACCTTGGGCGGAAACAGGGATGTATAGACTGAAGAAATATGCCATGAATATTTGACGAACTCACAATTAGACATCTGGGCCCTATGAGCAAGGCACAGCGAGGTGTGAAGCGGCGGTGTGGTGGCCAAAGGCCCACCACTAATCTGTGATGATGACACTAAGTTCATTCCGCAAAGAGTATTGACGACAAGAAGCTTTTGCAATCGACCTTTTTCAAGTGACAAGGTCTGAGAAATGCAAGCAGGAGATTGTCGCCTTGAAAAAAGGAAAACACCCAGCAGATGTTCAGGGAGCATGGGAAAGGTTACATTTATACACAATGAGCAATCTAGATATTGAAGCTGCACAGGGCCAAAATGGCAACCAGTTTTCGAACACAGTCTTACAAAAGCACGCTTGCCCCGGATCTTGCGTAGTATAGGAGTACATGAAGCTTCCCATGTCGTTGTCCTCGTCTTGATTGGTCTCTCCACCGGGTTGCCTGCCTTTAACCCTCAATGGATCCTTGGATCAAAGGCCACGTAGATACATTAAGTCATGTTTTGAGATATGTCTGATAAAACAAGAAGAACAAACTAGTTCTCGCTGTTATTGGACGCTCACATAGCAGACCTATCATCTAAACAGAACGTCGATAGCCTCACCTTGAGTCTGCAAAGTGATCAGCCTTCATTCAACTCATGGTTATGTTTAGGGCCACAGAACTACTTACTATGCAGTGCAAGCTGGCATCGAAAACGACCATTGCTGTCGAAACGACTGTCCAACGACTAACGAGGCTTCGGGCAGACGCTTCGAGACAGACGTCGGTGAACGTGCCGATGCATCGGCAGCGTGGAGAACGCCGCCTTGTGTATTGCAGTCTTCATTCCCCTGATTCAGTGAGGGTTTCTGTCGAATTGCCGCATTGGGATCCGGATGGCCTACTGTCGCAGGCAGGGTTGTGGGTGACCGAGGAGGCCGGGGTATCGGCGGTAGTGCATCCAATGGCACAGTATTCCGGGGGTACCAGGGATGTCGAGAGACCTTCGGCACATTCGCGATCTCGCGTGGCCTCTGCAACAATTCCTTGCTTCTTTGTGGGCTTTCCTCATCTGAGCGATTGGTGGGTTGGCGTTTCCACATCTTATAAGCGACCCATAAAGAAGCAAGAGCAACGACGAAACCTAGAATGCCAAAGATAATAGTGACAATAACGCTAATGCTGTCCGGGGACATGATGTAATGCGGGCAGTTTTCTCTTTCGTTTGCATAAGCCAATAAGTCATGTCCTGTCATCGAGCGGGCAAATTCGCGAATTTCTAATATCTTAAGCCCAAGTGGCTGCAGCACCGACCTTCTTTTTACGATGGAGACACGGGCGGTGATGCTTGGATGCGTATCGCTTACATGCAGAGTACCGCCAAAAAGCAAGACTGCCATCCATTTGGGAGTGAGGACGGACCTGTTGGCGCCTGCGCGCAGCGAATCAGATCGGCGGGGTTAATGACTTGGTTCTATTCGCAAGTAAACATGACATTGGTATAGATGCTGTCAACGCTCACCCAAAGATCCAAGCGGTGTGGATTTCGACGTACAAGGCAATTTCCAAATGTTTGCAACCGTTGTCCTTCTGCCCTATACGTACACTACTTACAGCTGTTCTACAGCGTGTTGTCACTTGGTCAAATGTCATGGGCTTATTGATTTCTTCTTCTTATCCAGTACGTACTTACTCTTCGGTACACCGCCTTCTAACTAACCTCACCGAACCAACCCGTGGTCCAGCGCACGGCCATGTTTTGTTTACCTGGCCATGTCATTACGTAATCTCTAATTTCCCACCACAAGGTTACATTGGAAAACGGCCAACAACTGCCGGATTGTTGTGGTCATTAAATACTTCAATTATTCAATCGGCTCGAAGGCCTTACTCTTTTTCTGAGGAGCACGAAACGAAAAAAACCCAGACCGCAACGCTACATCCAGTGTATTTTGCCCACAAACTCCTCGCGCGCGTCGATCGATCGTCAAGACCGGATGCTCTTGCCAAAAAAAAAAAAGAAGAAAAACCTCCCGAGATATCGCATACGATGAGCCCTCCTCCACACGACGACCTCTCTTCCCTGGCCGAGCATCCAGCTCTGGCATGATACACGCACGTCACGTCTACTTGCTGTTCATGGTGACGAAGTTGACGGCCTGATCAACGTAGTCCTGCTTCTGGAAGTAGCCCAGGTGGACCGTCAGGTTCTGGCCCGACGCGCAGAACAGGTCTGTCTCATCGCAGAAGGAGATGAACTTGGATGTCAGACCTTGGCAGGCGCCGAAGTCTTGGCGGGGGAAGATCTGGTGGACGGTCAGCTACGGCGCCGTGTGCCGCCAGGAGGAGGGGAGGACTTACGCCATTCTTCTTGGCGGTGCCCTTCTGGAAGGGCTGCGTTGCGATGCTGGTTGGGTCGCCGACCAAGACGACGGCTGCGACTGCGCAACATGTCAGGATGAGATACATGCCAACTTCAGGCAGGGGACTTACTCTTGTTGCCAAGCATCGGTGCTTGCGCCTGAGTGGCGTTGAAGTTGGGCCCGTCTGTCGTTCCGCAGAGGGTATCAAGCGAAACCTGCGCACCCTGTAATACGTCAGCGCTGGTTTTCGCCAACGAACGCAAGAGACCTTACCTGAGAGTATCCCATCAACACAAACTTGGTATTAGGGCATGCCTGGGCTTGCGAGGTGAGGAGCTGCGTCATGTTGCCGACGCCGGCAGACACTGAAGGCGGGTACGGGTCAAGCTGCGCAGGATACACCAACGGCGTGATGATGGAGCCGGGAATCGCCATCGACGACTTGTTGGCGATGTTGCCGAGGAGACCGGCACCCTGCGCCTCGAGACTGCCGCGGGCAACGACGATCTGCACCGGTGCGCATGGCGCCGGCGGTTGCTGCGGCTGCGGCAGGGCGAGGACCAGAGGGGCAAGGCACGCGAGGGCCGACAGGCTCAGTTGGTGATGCATCTTTTTCACTGCCGGATGATGAACTCGAGAGATTCAGAGAAGAATCCGTGCGTTTGAAGGGTCCAGCTGGTTTGAAGAAGAAAAAAGGCTAGCGAAATTGTGATGGGCTGACGGGGTTTCTACTCTAGGCCGCCTTGGGGGTGATCAAGGCCTTCTTGTATTGCGCCCATCGCAGAGCCTCAGACGAGACGACATCCATGACACAGCCGCGGCATCTCTGCCATTGCCCCATGTGGATGGAATGGTGTGGAGGTGGTGTGCGAAAGCGAGGGAAGGACGGGAGGGAATGCACTGCACACGTCTGTTCGCGCATGGCATCACTGGCTGAATATCACAGGTTTGCAGGACTCCACATGGAAGAAACTCCAGGGTCTCATGCTGTTCAGTGTTTTGGTTTTGGAATTCTTCGGCATCCCACCTTTCTATCCAATCTCATCGGAGAGGCCCTTGGGCGGCCTTGACAGTCGAAGAATGCCAGGAATAGGCGGCCCGAGCTCGCAGCGAACCTCTCGCATCTCTTCGCTCCTTCATCGAATCGAGCGCGACTTTGCCCCGACTTGGGGAGATCTGCGACCTTTCCCCAAAGAGGCAATCGGCGAGAGCTGAGGCCCCCCCTTGTCGCTGTCGAGCGACAGGTTGTTGGGGCGGACAGTGCCATTGCTGCCGCGAACCCGGAAACACCACCGAGATGGGATGAAACCAAGCAGCATGCAGCCGCGGCTCAACACGAACGTTCGTTTACAAATATGCCAACACTTGCGGGAGCCGAACAACCTAGCCAACCAACACAACCCTCCCCGCCGTCATCAAAACATCTAACCAATAGCCGCTGCCTGCCAAACACCACACGACACCACATCACTCCACATCCTTCCTTTCAAGCAAAGTCTGGAGCCGCCCAAACCCTCTTCCCCGCGAACCAAGTCGCCTTGATCTCCCCCTTGAGCAGACCCTGCGGTGACCAGTCCATATCTGCAACCACAAAGTCAGCGACCTTGCCCTCCTGCAGGCTCCCAATCCGGTCTTCCGCGAACACGCTCTTGGCCGTCCCATACGCCCCGGCCGTGATGGCCTCGCACACGCCCAATTTGAAATGCTCATTCACCACCACCTCGTAGCCCGGCTCCCTCGCGGACCGCCTCGTCGCCGCGATGTACGCGTTCTGCAGCGGCGCCCAGGGCGCCGTGGGCCCGTCGGATCCGAGTGCGAGCAGCGCCCCGTGGTCCGCGAACTCGCGGTACGCGAACGCGCGCTCGCAGCGCCGCGCGCCAATCAGCCGCGGCCACGCCTTGAGGATCGCGGGGTCCGCGTGGACGGGCTGCACCGATGCAGTGAGCCCCAGCTCGCCTAGGCGGCGCGCGTCCGCCGGCGAGGCCATCTCGATGTGCTCGATGCGGTGGCGGCGGCCCGGGGTTGCGTGTGTGGCCAGCGCGTCGACGGCCATCTTTATCGCGGCGTCGCCGATGGCGTGCAGCGCGATCTGCAGCCCGGCGGCGTCGGCGCGGGCTACCACGGGGTTGAGGTCTGAGGCGTTCCAGAAGGGCGGCGGGGAGCCGGCGGTGGCGTAGGGCTCGGAGAGGTAGGCTGTGCAGGCGTCGATGATGCCGTCGGTGATGACTTTGATGCCCACGATGCGCAGGTCGGGCGAGGTTGTCTTGTTGAGTTCCGTGTGGAGCTCGATGGCGCGGTCCACCTGCTTGAAGCGTTCTTCTTCTGTCTCTGAGGGCTTGATGAGCCAATAGGCGTGAATCCTCATCGGTAGGTCTGGTTCCTCGGCGCGGAGCGAGCACACGGCGTCCCATGCCGGCTCGTCCATGGCCATTTCGATGAGGCCCGTGTAGCCTGATGCATTGTACGATTCCACCGCCGCCTTGATGGCGTCCATCCTGTCCCTTTTAGGCGCAACCTGTGCGAGATGGGGCCAGACGAGGGTAAGCACCGCCGCCTCGCTCAGCAAGCCCGTCGCCTTCCCCTCCGCGTCGCGATGGATCTTCCCTCCGACGGGGTCCTTCATGTCCTCAATGCCGAGCTCCTTCGCCGCCGCCGTGTTGCACCACGTAGAATGCAAGTCCTTGGTGTCGATGAAAATCGGCCTTGGGTCAATGTCGTCCAGCATATGCCTATCCACACCACCCGGCGTGACATGCTGCGTCCACAGCTTGCACATGATGCGCGGCACGTCCGGGTTCGCAGCCGCAAAGGCCTTGATGGCGGCGCGGATCTCTTCGAGGGAGGTGCATGCATCGAGGGACAGCTTGCGCAGGCCCTGGCCGAGGAGGAGGAGGTGCATGTGGCCGTCGATGAAGCCGGGCAGCACGGTGCGGCCGGCGAGGTCGGTGACGCGGGCGGTGGGGTGCGCGGAGGCGAGGTCGGCGGCGGCGCCGACTGCTGCGATGCGCCCGTCGGCGACGAGCATGGCCTCGGCGAAGGTGGGCTCCGTGGTGAGTGTTGCTGAGGGGTTGAGGAGGAAGACGCGGGCGTTTGTGAAGAGTTCGGGCGGTGGTGGTTCGGAGGCCATCTTTGCGGTGGTTTGCGCTTTCCGTTGCTCCTTCCGTATGTGAGTATGTGATGCGATGAGAGATGCAGTTAATGATATTGTGAAAATATGACAGAAATGCAGGAAAAAATCCTAAAACATGCAGGGATCGATGAGAGTGACAGTCTGGTATGTGAAGTGTGAGGTGATGTGTTCTTGAGGGAAATTATCGGCTTTATGACTCGGGAGGGGCAGGAGCGAGTCGCGTGGGTTGCGAGGGATCTGGTGTGACGTTCGTGGCGGAACCGCGGGGTTTAAAGCGGGATGGACGGGGCCGCTTTTTGATCTGATAAGATCTTTGCCATGTTTGGGGCCGTTTTCCTCCGGCGCGCTATCTTTTTGTGGCTTCCTTCGGCCATAGTCGGTGTTTCGGTGTGCGATGGGCGGCTCACCGAGGGGGCTGCTCTTGCCTCGGTGAAGTCGCGGTGGAAGGAGCAATATCAGCTCTTGCTCCCACAGACGGATACTCTCAATATTGGGAAGTCACCAGCTGATTAAAGCTTCCTCAACAGTGGACTCTACTGGCAGGAGTATATATATTCTCACTCTCTTCACACTGAGCTCCCTCCAACTTCAACCCTTTCTTTCACAACAACACCATCACAGCTTGGACTTCTTCAACCACATCAGCAAGGCCTTGGTACTTCAAGTCAGTTACCTTCGATACTTCTTCCACCTCTTGCTTCTTCTCATCATTTGCAGGGTTCGCATCCACCTCTGCTTCACTCAAATAAAAAACACATCTTGATCCTCACACCAAGTCTTTCCCCCCACTCTTTGCTCCTTCCTTATCGCATCATCGTTCCATCTTAGTTTTGCCTAACAAAATAGGAAGCAGCTCGCCCTGGAGGTCTCACTTTGCTGCTTCCCGATTCTCCTAGCTCACAGGCTTCTATTTAACCTCCTCCGTTTCCCCATCTCGCCAATCTTCACTTCCTCACTTCCTTACCTTTCACCTCCGACATCACCATTCATTCTCCCGAATCTCACTACCGCTCTCCGATCTATTTTCCATTTCAACACTCATTAGGACGGCATGAGAGTCTGAGCAATTTATCATCACCAATCGAACAAAACTCTTCAGCCACTTCTCATCTCAGCTACGAATAAAGATACATCCATCATGCCTCGCGCCAAGTCCGTCAAAGCTGAGCCGGGCTACGCGCCCCCAGGGCACAATGCCTCTCGTAATAAGCAACCTTCAGGCAACATTACCTTCCCCGTTCTTGACAGACTCGAGCATGAGAAGGATCCGAAGGTTTGGGAGAAACACATCGATAAGGCCTTGCCCATCTTGGAGAGATTGGAGCCCGTCTGCAAGAACATCGCTGAATCCACAAAGCTCAATATGGAGACGAGAGGTGTTGCTTCGAACTGGGTGCGGCAGATTGCGACAGTCCGAAAGCGAGCTGTTCAAACAAACAAGATCACCATCGGAGTGTTTGGAAACACGGGCGATGGCAAGAGTTCGACCATCAATGCCCTCCTGGGCGAGGCCAAGTACATATTCTCTTCCAATTTTGAGTTCAACTTGTGCTAACTATTTTCAGTCTGCTCCCGACAAATTGTATGCGCGCTTGCACCGCATGTGTCACCGAGATCTCTTACAATGACGACGATGACGATGAAAACCCATACAAAGCAGAGATAGACTTCGTGTCTCCTGACGAGTGGATTCGCGAGATCAAGACATTTCTTGACGATGTTACTGCAAAAAATGCTGAAGGCGATCTTAACCTCGACGATGAAGATGACGACGAAGAGGAGGAGAGCAATGACAGCGATGAGGGCCAGGGTGAAGAAAACCTGGACGGTGACGATACTGCTCGCTCCGTCGCAAAGGCCAGAGCTGTATACGCCAACATGGACAACGAAGTACTTTTGGAAAGCTCAGTCCATGATTTGATGAGACATCCGAATGTCCATGGAGTTCTGGGGATGACCCAAACATTCAAAGCCCAGAAGGCCGAAGAACTTCGTGAAATGATCGAGTGCTACATTGACTCGACAGATGAGAATGACGAGGAGGCAGTCGCATACTGGCCCTTAGTGAAGGCTGTTAGAATCTTCACTAAGGCAGAAGCACTGTCTAATGGCGTGACGATCGCAGACTTGGTAAGCTTTCCGAATGTTCTGGGAGATACATGTGAGCTGATAGCAGTTCTCAATCACAGCCTGGAACCCATGACGCCGATGCCGCTAGGTCATCCATGGCAAGGGAGTACATGAGGTCTTGCGCCGGAATCTGGATCGTGGCCCCCATCGACAGAGCCGTCGACAACAAGGCAGCCAGGGATTTGATGAGCGACAATTTCAAGTGTCAACTCAACCTTGACGGATCCTTCTCATCAGTCACGTTCATCTGTTCCAAGACAGACCACATCAACCTCAATGATGCGGTGAAGAACTTGAAAAGAAAGCTAAAGCCTGGAGTCTTGAACATGTGGCAGAAATCCCTCAAGCAGAAGCCGGAGATAAAGAATCTTGAGAATAAGATTAAAAAGTTACAAACCAAGTCCAGAGGGACCAATTCATCTGCAAATGATTCGGACCAGGAGCAACCACGCAAGAGAACGAAGATCTCTGAGCTTGAGGAATGCAGGAAGCAGCTCGACAATGTCAAGGACGATCATGATCAGCTTGTCGAGAGTGTTCGCGTCGCCTGCATTGACAAGCGAAATGAGCTTTCCCGCGATACATTGAAGAATTATTTCACCCGCGTTATGAAAGAGTGAGCAAGAAAGAGAAGTATCCCCATTCCGATGGATGAAACAACTAACAAGAGATAGGGCCCGTCAACAGACTGCCAACCGGAAGCAAGATGCTGCAAAGGTCCGAATCGACAACAAGATCTCCAACAATCTGCCTGTTTTCTGCACCAGCAGCCATGCATACCAGTCCATGGAAGGATTGTCTGATGATGCTACGGGGGATGTTCCCGGTTTCTTGCAAATTGAGGATACTCAAATTCCACAGCTCCAGCGCCATGCCCAAAGCCTTACCGAAGAGCTGCGTATTGCAAAGCATAGGGAAGTACTCGTCGGGATTTGCCAGATCTTGAACTCTGTCTCTCTTTGGACGCAGAATCAACCAGGCTCCTCTGCAGCGTTGGACAGAAACATACTGTCCTCAATTTTGGATAAGTTCGACAGGGTAAGTTGGAGAAAGATCTTGCTGTCACGTTTTGCATTGCCATGTTCCCCCAGCTGCGTCTTTTCCGACTATGTTGCCAGAGGCTAACTTTCTGCAGGAAATGTCTTCAATCACCAATGATTGCATCAACAATCTTTGGAAGTCCAGGCACCAGCTCCTTAAGACCATGAATGTTGCCGCAGGCCATGGTAGCGAGGAAGCGCCAACCTCTGTCGAAGGCTGGTTCAGCATCTTCCATTCGACGCTGAAGGCACTCTTCGTGCGGCGCGGTGTCTGGAGAACGCAGAACTTCAACGAAACGCTCCTCGCGCCATTCTCCACCAGGTACTTGCACAAATGGGCTGATGTATTTCACGAAGTTATTCCCAGCGACCTCGATGAGTTTCTTGTGAAATCATGGCAAGAACTCACGTTGACTCACAAGAACATCATGGCCCAGATTGGACAAGACGAGGACGAAGTCACGCAGATCGGCGCACCGCTGCAGACCCAGCTGAAAATTCATCAGGAGGGCTTCAAGCGCGTCAAAGCCGAAGTCATAACCAAGATCAACAATGCTCAAAAGCTGGCAAGCCGAAAGCCCATGCAGGTTGTTGCCGAATTCATGAATCCGGGCTATGACAATTGCCTCAACGAGAAAGGTAGCACCCATTCAACTTGAAGTTCGACATAGCTGAAGCTAACAGTCTGTGTTTATAGGAAAGGGATCGATGGCGCGCATGAGAAATGGGCTCGTGGACCATGTCATGCTGCGCAAGGGAGAAATGTTCTCCAGCGTGGTTGACACCCCTGTGGAAATTCTCGACAAGGCAATTCGTGGGTCTGCAGAGTCAATGAAGAGTCGTAACAGTGAGATTGGACGCGCGGTTCGCAATGACTACATGGTTGCATTGTCGAAGCGCGAGGAGTCCGCGCGTCACGAGGAAGCTATCTTCATGAAGATGATGGCAGGTGTTCTGGAGATCGCGGAGCCGCTGCTGAGATGAGCAGCGGAGTTTGGAAAACGAAGAAAGGAAGGACTTGATGGGACACAGGTACATCTCCACGAGGACGGAAACATAATTATGCATACATAGATAGATACCACACACAGCGATCAATTTCCATAGACACAGTACTTTAGGCAGCACTACAGATACAGGGATTTCCATATTCTTAAGTTGGTATCTAGGCCTGCACGGACTTGACTTGGCCATGTCTCCAATCAACATAGAACTATGACGGGACACCTATTCATATTCCTTGAACACAATCAATAGAGCGTAGTCATCCAAGCGGCCTTGGTAGGAATCTGAGAGCGGTACTGCAGAGAGGCTGTTCCAATCTTAAGAATTCTGACAGTCTCAGCGAGAATCCGTGACTGTAAAAGGACTTCGTGTAAACTTCCAGGACGAAGACAGAAGTAATGGCAGGGGAAGTCACCCAGAGATGACAAGCAGCCAAGTGAGCTTTTCAATACTTGCTTCGGATTGAAGACCTGTTTGAATGCATTTGATTAACGATGCAGATAAAAGTTAGAGTTCCCCCGAGACAACTGCACAGATGGGGCTTTGACCTGCTCCTTGCGACTTGCGCAGCTCCCCGGGTACCATCTAGTCATGTTTTTGCGACAACTAGGACATAAGGAAGGGTCGCTCTCAAATACACAGCTTACGAGAATTCCTATCACGGGAGATCATTTCTTGGTATCACCCAACGAATCGCCATGCGCTGACCCGACCCAGCCGAGCGGGTTAAAGTCTCACATCAGCTTACCGAGGCCACGAAACGAGCAGCTCGTACAACATACTCCGTGATATGATTTGCTGATTACATGCAGGCCTTGTAACGTTCATATAGCCTATGATCCTCATCACTTGGCTTGAAAATGCGCCGGGGTGTATCCCCGAGGGGCCACCACATTTAGAATGAACTCTCGCACGTTGTTCCGAACGATGAGGAGATGGATTTCCCTCTTCCTTCCATTGCCCTACTCATGAACAAAGTGCTTTCTACGGTCTACCCTAAGCCCTTCATCATGCCTTCATCATCTTCCGACAAAGATCCCCAAGCTGCTGACCCCGTGCCGGTGGACTACTACATCCGCAAACAAAAGCCTCTGCCAACTGACCCAACTATCAAAGCTTACGTCGAAACAGTCCTCGAAAATGGCTACGTTATCATCCCAAACGCATTCACCGAGGCCGAAGCCGAAGACGCCATCGCCGAAATCGACCGGCTCCACGGCAAAGATCCCAAAGGCGGCATGCACGCCTTTGACGGATTCAAGACGAACCGCATCTTCTCCCTGCTAGGCAAGACCCGCGCCTTCGACAAGTTCGTGGTCCTGCCACAGGTTCTGGCTCTGAACGACTACTTCCTCGACGAGGATTACCTCATCTACATCATGGAGACGATCGTCATCAACCCGGGCGAGAAGAACCAAGTCCTCCACCACGACGATAGTGTCACGCACCTTCCGCGCCCGAGGCCGCCCGTCACGGCGGCGACGATGATTGTGTTGGATGATTACACCGAGACGAACGGCGCCACGCGGATCATACCTGGGTCGCATCTCTGGGGGAGTGATAGGATCGGGGCGGAGCATGAGGCGATTCCGGCGGTGTGTCCGAGAGGAAGTGTGATTTACTTCTTGGGCACGACGTGGCACTCTGGCGGGGCGAATCGCAGCCAGAAGCCGAGGTATGCGGCGACAATTCAGTACTGTCAGCCGTACATTCGGCCGATTGAGAACTTGATGATTGGGATCGATCCGAGGAGGGCGCTTTCGGGGGAGATTCCGAAGAAGATTGTGGATATGATGGGGTACAGGAGTGCGATTCCCTTCATTGGATATGGTGAGTCTTAAATGCCCTTCCGAGATTTTTTTGATTGGCGTTAATCATGATTTCGAACGGCAGCCGATGGGATGAACCCACGTAAGGCGACGCAGAGGATGATAAGGTGGCTTCAAGGGCCTGTCGATCGGGAGCCACCAACGTTCCCTAGCGAGAAGGGAGATAAGGAGGTTCACGTTATCAGCAAATTGTAAAAGATGGAATAGGGTCTAAAGGGTTTGGCTTGAGATGTCCATTCAATGTTGGCGCCGTATGGTATAACGCTGCTATCTACCAATATCTTCCCCGTAGGCTATCCTGCACCACTCCGTGGTGCCTCGTTCCTTCAGCAATCAATCCACACGGCTATGGTATGCTATCATGACTTCGTGCTTGATGGCAGACGACCGTCTAAGAATAGGTTTATCGAGTCTTCTGCTTCTTGAAGCCAAGCTCTGCCAGAAATGAAACCCTCGCAACCGTCACTCCAATCGTGATGATCATCCCCACCCAGTCCCCGGCCTGCCACGTGGTCGGTGACAGGCGACCTTGGTTCCCAAACACCTCGAAGGTGCCTGCAAGAAGTGAAAGGTCGATCGCTAGAATAGCTGCTTGGGCGATCTTCCACACACCGATGTCTTTTGTATATCGTAGGAGGACGCCGTTGAGGATGGCACAGCCAACCATGGCGCCACCGCCCTGGTAGAGAAGCAGGTCGTGGGCTGCATCGCGCGTTCCGGTATGGGAATCGAGAAAGAACTGGTCAAGCATCCAGTCGCGCGTGAAGAAGGACATGAAGGCGCCCCATAGCGCGCACGGGGGATCCCAGTAGAGGAAGACGGCTTTGTAGATGGAGGGGATCTGGGTGGTCATTTTCAAACGCTGATAGCTTGCACACGTGGGTTAAAGTTCAAGAATATCAATCAAGGCATGGCCGCATGGAAGGAAACAGCAGCTTATTTAACCCCCCGACCGAATGCGCCCAGCTTTTGAGGGTTGGTCGCGGGCGGCGAATACTGGAAACTGCTTAGTGCTGATATGTGGGCGGCACAAAGTGCTTCCTTCTCAGAGGGTAACTCTCCGTACAAGCGGGCAATGGAACTTCGGTGCTGTAGTCAGGTACTCTTGTTGTTATTATTCTGCTGACGGTCGTCATATGTGTTTCGGAAATGAACGCCCAGGAATCAGGACGTTCACTTTTAGCCTGATGACTAAATGCCGCAGACATATGACCACAATTTGAACACAGAAACAATGCAACTTCTCTGTTCCATATTGCAACGGTGTCTTCGCAAGTTCAGCTATTCGAAAGATAGGTCTGATGATGTGCCATTCCTCGGTCCCGCTCATCAGCCTCCATGCTCATACTCGGTCATCTATGAATAGCATCCAAGGCAGCCTTCTTAAACATCATCCTTGACCTTTACACCCCCACTGTCGACGAGAACCCTGGTCTTTTGCAGACTTCGTTTCACCGGCTTAGTGTCGTTGAAGATCTCCTCAATCTCTTCGAGAGTACGCTCCTTCGTCTCCACGCATGCCATGTACATCAGTACTAGATGGACGAAGTGGAGTACAAGAAAGATAGTATAGGTCTTCCAGCCAATATGCTTCAGAGATACGGAAGTTCCGTATGTGTTGATGAAACTGGCAACTCCCGAGATGAATCCCTTGACACCCATACCCTTCGCGCGGATCTCATTGTTGAGGATCTCAGATGGGTACAAGGCTTGCAAGGGCGTCCAGCAAAATGACCAGAAAATGCCGTAAAGGAAGATCATTGCAATGAAAGAGTATGCTTGCGACGTGGGGAGGGAGCCTTCTTCGCTGTTCTCGGCTCTGGCCGCGAGCACATTGATAGGGACGTAGACCAAGCCGGTAAGGAACGTGCCCCACAAGAAGAGGGGACGACGACCAACTTTGTCAACAAAGAAGGACCCGCAGAGACCACCAACGAAAGAAGTAACTGTGTTGAGTCCGTTGAGAAGCAATTGGCGGCGCGAATCTGTGATACCGATGCCTCTGACCATGGCAGGGAGGTAGTACCTGGTGGAGGTGGTTTAGCTAGTGCGTTTCTCATGGAAACATTGAAGTCTGGTCTGTACTTACGAGATAACGGCCCCGCCGATGAATTGGGCAAAGACCGCAACAAGCATTACAAGCCACATGCGGTATCGGTTCGGCCGATTGTTGACGAGAATCTTGTAGTTCCAATTATGATTGTTCATTTCCTGTTCACGCTCAAGAGACTCTTGGATTTCGTCGATTTCGAGCTTGACGAGAGCCGAGTTTGGGTTCTTGTTGCCATGATATTTGGTCAAGATTGATTTTGCTCTTTCAGTCTTTCCTTGAGACCAGAGCCATCGAGGGCTCTCGGGGAGGAACCAGGCCAGGGACACAACAATAGTGGCTGGAGTAAGCTGTACGATGTATGGAATGCGCCACGACCAATCGTTGGGAATAAAGTTTGTACCGTAGCATGTCCACGCCGCAACTACGCACAAGGAGTCAGAAGATTTGCCTCAAACTTCGAGCGTAGGATCCACAGATGAGTGCTTACTATTCGCGCCGATGTACCAGCCAAGAACGTTGTACAAGCCACCAGCGAGACCGCGCCAAGTTGGGTAGGCAATCTCGACGAGGAAGACGGGCGCAGACGTTGCGCACATCGGAGTTCCAATACCAACAATGAAGCGGCCGACGAAAAATTGGGGGAGCTGATAGCTGCTTGCCTGAAGGACAGAACCGAGGATGATTGATGTGGCCCCAGAGAACATGCAGGCTCGACGTCCCCATCGGTCCATGATGTAGCCGCACGCAAGACTACCCACAATGTTTCCAACGGTGTAGATGGAAAACACTGCGCCATTCAGCTCGCCAGTCAAGCCGATCTTGAAACGGTATTGGAAGGGGTCCATGGCGTTGATAGCGCTCATGACTGAACCATCGTAGCCATTCATGACTCCGTCTGAAGTCGTGATGTTAGCTCAAGACCTCGATGCATCTGTAATTTTTCTGCAACCTACTGAGAACGCAAAGTGCCATCATGGCATATAAAGTCATCTGCGTCGCCGACTTGTAGTCGGGCTTGTCTTTGGCGATGGCGTCAGCGAGCGCAACCGACTGGACATTTACTTGCTTCACATGGCGATTGCTGACGTCGCCCTTCTCAGCTTCCACCGCAGAGGTAGTTGCCTCGATGTGATGCTCCGTAGCTGATGTATGCTTCTCCATGATTACCTCGGGTTGTCGGGCTCTGCAACGCGCAAACAGTCATGGCTGTGATGGGCCACCCCGCAGTCTTTATACCGTCGCCTGCAAAACCTCCAACCACCGCCGAGACGGTATCTACGGATTTTGCACCAACAAAAACGCCTTTTGAGGAACGGATAAGTCCCAGCCAAGGCCTCGGGTGGGGTGAGGTGTCTAGACCCTGCAAACCCTGGTCTTCCCCAGAACCCCGCATGTAACTCATCGCACCATCGTTGGGCCTTCCTGGGGCTCGGGTGATCTCAACAAGCTATCATGCACATGTCACCGCTTGCCAAGGCGGCATTGTAAAATCCCGCCCTATGTTTGGGTAGATGGCCAGTCTCCTGACACCCACAACCTGCATATCACCCCGAGGGGACGGACGGCAATAGGATATACGGCAAGTGAACCGAGCGACTCTGAATAGCATGGTCGACTGGGGATACTTTGAACAATCACTAATATGACTTACAACCGAGAATTCTCCGAATTTGCTCGATTCGCCACGGAGCAAAGCAGGCCTCGCCGTATTTCCCTCTCAGAGTCATATGGAAGTCAAAACGATGTGTCTGCAGGCGGTAAACTGTGAAAATAGTTAGAAGAGAAAAGGGAGAGCGAGCTTCAAGAGCCGGACTTAGTGAATCATGACATATATGTTACGAAATAGGTGCGGATGTGATTCGAACAAGCTAGTCAATCCCGTCAATCACGTTAATCACACCGATTGGAGGTCCCAAAGCAGCATGGCTCATTATTGTACAAGTGCCAATTTGCTCGTGTCACCTCCAAAGGACATGGCACGGAAATCGTAGAAAAATAGAAACGTCCTAATGTTCAGGGGGCACCGAGGGTGGAACAACGACTCCGGGGATGATAACGGAGGGCCAAAAAGGGAAAGCGACTGCCACGATGGAATGTCTCATTTCCTTCGGTCTCCGGTACTCATTGTAGACCTCCGCACGATTCTTCACATCGGCACTTGCATAGCCCGTATAGGATTCAGTCCGCCTTTGGAGTAGCTGGACGTTTGAACTTCTGGGTTGAGAAAGGCTTCAATTCTGTTGAAGATCGTCTGTGTTTTTTCCAAGCCCTTGTTTCTGGGACGTAACTAATGCAATGCGCAGATGAAGGAAAACGGATCCGATCCGAATTCAGTTGGAACTTTCCGGGTGATTCGTTGCCACAAGCCTGCGATCATCCCTCGACTGATGTCTCAACTCTAAATACAATTCCTATCCCCAAACGGGGTCTACATTCCGGGTCGAGGCATGCAACCTTTGAAGTCCTAAACTGAGTCTCAAGCCTCGATCGCAATCGGGCCGCCCTGTGAGAATGGGTGCCGACGACTATAGCGGCGGTCAGACCGACCTAGCCGCTTGACGCGGACGACATTTTACCACTGATATCCATCCAAAATCCAGCTTATCCCAAGAATGCGCTTTTCATGATGCCTATAGGTCGCCAACCACAAGATCCCTCAATTCCAATCTGTTCCACATCCGAATTTGGGCTGAGACAGATCTTTCTTGGAACGGATTCAACGTGTGCGAATCCTTAGCCGGGCAGCTCAGAGCAGTAAGAGTACCGCAGCACACGCGCCAGTCCCAAAGTCCTGTCATGAAAGATACACGACAAATCATACCGAGCCAGACCTTATTCAATCAGGCACAGCAGCCGAATTGGACAATCCCGCAAGCTGATACCAAAAAGGTATTCTTGGCACATATGGATCGTTCTCCGTGTTCAGTCGGATTCCCAAAAGAGAGTTCCCGCCTATCACTAAGGATGGACTCGATCAATCCGGATATCTTCAAGAACATTGGCCACCTAGCAGAAGAAAGCCGTATAAGTTTCCTTGCCATCACCTACATCATGTTGGTTGAGGACAGGTCTTGGATGCATCGAAGGCAGCAACTCGCGAGAGCTGGCTCCCATCTTCTATTCTCTTCTTTAATGGGCAGCATGTCTCACAACAATGTTCACACAATATCTCATGAGCATCGTGGCTCTGCAGCAACAACTGTTCTAGACGAGTCTCCATACAGAAAAGATGAAAAGGCCAGCACGACCTATATTCGTCCTCAGTTCCCGACCGAGGAGTATCACCACACCACCAGGCAGCCATCCGCGGGATACACGCTTGTCAGTGCGTGGTGGAGTCTGGAGCTTGCATCCACCGCCATCTCCGTTGGCTTGTTTGTAACATACTGGTGGCTTCTCGAACATTATGACGGTAAACCCGTCAGCAAGTGGCGTGGACCGCAAGCTCGACTCTCCCCGCTCAAGAACCTTCCAGCCGCAGCCGCAATCGTCATGACTGCGTTCAGAGTCTTTTTGAGCGTTCCCATCGCCGCAGCTATGGGCCAATTGAAATGGCATCACTTCGCAAGGCCATGGGCCAGACCAGTTGCGGATTTACAAGCTTTTGACGCGGCATCTCGGGGGACTTTTGGGTCTGCCAGGCTACTCTTCTCTAGAAACGTATTGTGAGTCAGTGCCGGTGTTTATCGCTCTGATCCCAAAGCATAACAAGAGGGAACGGTTACTTATACCTCTACAGCCACTCTGTACACATATCTCTCGGCTGCATCCTGATCCTCGGAACGCAGGGATTGCAAACATTGGGCCAGAGCGCAATTACGCAATACGCCGGCACATACCCAGAAATGGAGGTCCCGGGTGTTTTGAACGCAAGAATCCCATTTTGTAAACTCTACAACGGCTCTCAGGATCACTACATAGAGCATACCGACATGAATGGGACGGATCGACAATACCTAGATGCGGACCCACGAACGCAGGCGGCTCTCCTATCTTCATGGTCACGTACCTTGAAGCCGAAGGTCATAGATCACCAAGTCACCACCATACCGGCCAACTGCTCGACGAAAGCATGTCAATGGAAAGATGTTACCACGATTGCTGTTACATATCAGTGTGCCAGTGCATCAGCAGTCATCAATCCAGAAGGCATTGCGGTATCTACGCAGGCCAACATTACCAACCACGTCTCGTTATCGAGTTCCAATGGATCCTTTGTGCAGGCCCAGATCCGTCTGAAACCTAGTCGAACCATTCCCAATGGCAGTGTTTTCACGTCGACGTACTCCAACAGCCCCGGTCTCATCCTTCATCTGGCAGCCATCGCTGAGCGTAGCGAAGGTGGATTTGAAGCGGCCGAGTGCGTTTTTAACTGGAAAGTGGCTACTTGGGGCTTCAATGAGTACAACGTGACCAGTATCTCACTGTCCCAAGGCAACGATACCAGCTACTACAACGTATCGTCTAGTCCGACTACGCACGGGGAAAAGTATATCGTATTCCAAGCTCCTTGAGACACCAGGCATAACATCACCAATAAGGATGATCCGGGGGGCAAGAATTGTCCATATATCATCACAGATCATGCCCATGAGGGCCTTCGAAACTTTCTGGCAAATGCGCTTCGAGGGTACACGTACCGAGAACAGGCAAGGACGCACACAATCTTTCGGTCAGATAACACGATTTTCAACATCTTTCGGTCTTCATGGCAAATGAGTGCCGGAGACCGTGGGATGCACACTGCCCTAAATGAGACCATGGAAAACTATGTTCACCAAGTTGCCTCAGGAATTGGTGCCGCTGTGAGAGCCCTATCGAATGACACAGTGGCGGGGCAGGTTGAACAAGAAGACCAGATCTTCAAGATCAACAAGGGCTACATAGCTTACCCAGGATGTATGCTGGGCCTGACTGTGTATTTGCTACTTTACGCAATCTTGCGGACAAGAGGGGAGCCTACTTGGAAGACTTCCTTGCTCCCCTTCTTATATCACGGCTTTGAGCTTTCGGCGACTGAGCCAGGCTACCATTGCCGGAACCTGGCATGGATGGAAGAAGCAAGCAAACAGAAGCAGGTAGTTCTGTGTGATGATAGCGACGGGTTAGGTCTCAAGCTGAGAAGCTCGTAGACAATCATACGTATACTATAAATAATACCTCAACCAAAGAAATGGGACTTCGCCTTTTGTATATCACTTTTGAACCAAAGTGGGAGTGCACAACCCTCACCTTACGTATGTTCTACAGAAATACTTTCTAGTGCTGCTAGAATTGGAAGAGAACCCGCTGTAGCTAGGCCCATGAAGCAACCAGCCGTAGCTGAATTCTATCAGTCCATTCGACGTCACACAGATTCCCGCGTTACGGTAAGAATTCGGCCATGATGAGATCCCCAAGGTCTCTTCACGCAGCTTTGCGACGCTTGTGGCAGTGGAGCAAAGAGAGTGTTACCAGGATCTCAATAATGACCGGATGAATAGACAAAGGGACAAAGACGTGGAGCACGATTCTGACGAAACATGAACTGACAGTGATAACTGCAAGATGAAATTGGCTTAATGGGGCAGTCCGCGAACCTGTTTTGTTTCAATTATCTTATAAGCCTCAACTTCCGTTCGTTTTCTTTTGTGGCAGAAGTAGCGAAGCATTAGTCACGACGTTTCTCAAGCCGCAGAGTGATAAAAACTTAATGCCCCTTCCTAGGAAGTTTGA
Source organism: Colletotrichum sp. SAR 10_99 (assembly GCA_028654355.1). Classification (NCBI taxonomy): domain Eukaryota; kingdom Fungi; phylum Ascomycota; class Sordariomycetes; order Glomerellales; family Glomerellaceae; genus Colletotrichum; species Colletotrichum sp. SAR 10_99. The sequence goes on from JAQIUT010000043.1 coordinate 133,311, forward strand.
CTGTTAGGCTGAGGATAAAAAGACCTCCAAACAGCAAATCTGAATGATACGCAACACGAGTTCAAACAAGACCTACGATAGCCTTCATTCTATAAACGAGTATGAGTCTTTCCATCATAGCTTCATGCTCCCTTCAAGTACCTTATCTAGCTTGTCGTCTCTGCCACAAACACATTCGAGAGCCAACCGTAGACATACGACGTGAAAGAGACAAGAACGGGAATCTGGCCCCATTCCAATTACGAAGGCCACCTAATTACTTATCATAGCATCACTGCATATCTGGACGCTCGCTCTTGCTAATGTCGGTGTTAGACACCTTCATGAGCAGTGCCTCTCTCCATGCCCCTAAGTTTGAGACCAACACCATAGCCAGCGTCTCGTAAGACCACTCTTTTCTCTCTGCAGAATCCCTCCACTCATGGTAAGCTAGACTGATCGTACCCTGAGTCCAAAATAGGCCAATCAAATCCATGATACAATAATGGCAGAAGAGATGACTTCCATGCCGGCATATCGCGGATAGCCCGCAACGTGAAGGAGAAGAGATAGAGTGTCAAAATCAACATTACCCCTGGGAAAATGGCATACTTCCATTCAATGCGATATATCGGTTCAAAGCACCCATTCTGTCCTCTCAGTTGCGTGGCTTGCTGAATGCGGATGCACCCAGAGAGACCCCGTGTAAAGTGGTGTTCAAAGGGTTTGCAAGTCCTGAAATTAAACCAAAATATTAGGCACTCGGCCGCATCAAAACTCTGCTCGTCATGCTCAGCGATTGCGGCAAGATGAATGATCAGACCCAGATTTCTATCTGCAGGTGTGCTGAAATCGCTGTTTTCCGGTATTTTGAGACTCGCCTTGAGATTCAATATTGCTTTTCGAGGAAGAGTTGATCCGTTGACGTCGACGTCAAGGCTTGACATTATATCCGCCTCTTGCGAGTATCCCAGTCCACCTGTGACAACGGTCGCTGCGGCGCTACGGCGTTTGAAATCGATGTTAAGCGTACTTGTGTTATGCCATCGACAATACGCAGACGAGCAGTCGGCTAAAACCGGATCGACGTCTTGGCCATCGAACTGGGGATTTTGGTAGAATGACCGAGCAGTGAATAACGCTGTCTGCATGCCAGGATCCTTGCTGAAGTTCTGATTGTCGACACCAAGAATGTCACGTCGAGCCGTAACATTGAACACCTCAGTCACTGGCAGTAACGCAACTTCGGTTTCATTGACCCGGTGTTCAGGCGGCCAATAAACCTCGGATGGAGAGTTGATAGTATTTTGAGTCGAAGATCCCAGGTAGAGCGTAGAAAGGGTGAGCAGACATCCCAAGGTTATGGGGATAGAGTGGCTATTTAGGACACTAGCGGAAGCACGGTATTCGAAGAAGAATATGTCTCGTACAATCGTTTCCCAGATACGAGTAGCTTTATGGATCCAGACGGGCCTCGGGACGCTGCGTCAAACGTTTCGAGCTCGGCTACTGGTCGCGAGTATCGGCGTAGGGAGTAGTGCCATTTGAGTTGGCCCATAGAGGTGGTGATAGGTATGAGCGAAAGAACCTTCAGAACTGTGATGACAGAGGATACTGCAGACCCAAGATTCTTGACAACAAAGCCAGACAGAATGTGAGGCACTCTCTTGTTCCAGTCTGACACTCGACATCCCTCTCAACTGCTGAGAAACCAAAAGTATAGTCCAAATATTACGAAAGATAGAACTATGCATACTATTTCGATATACCACCACTCAGTGAGTAATTTGGATTTCGTAGACGGTGGCTCGATAGCATGGCAGATGGCAGCGCTGTTGTCTGGTGGAGAGGGGGAGTGTGATTCCGCCGACTGTGAGTTGCTGTGAGCGCCAGTATCAAAGTATTTGGAGATTATCGTAGAAATGGTGGAGTCTCTGTGTTTTTCTAATGCCATGTTGCCGCGTATGCTTTGTTGGGATTGATGTGGATGGTGGTGGCTTTGAGGTGCGAATAGTAAGGATGTTTGGTGACAGTTTCGACTGGTCTGGTCTTCTCAATGCTGGAGTAAGGAACACCGCCCCCTTAAGCGAATGAGCTTCTCAGTGCTGAAGCTGAGAACCATGTTTTCGAAGGATATTCGGATACTGGTAGGCTAGATATTACAAAACGGATCTACGTCTGGCGTCTCCGCAGACGGACGCCGACTCAAGATTTGACGGACCAAAAGGTCAACAGTTCTTTTCCATCGGGAACATGGCGTGTTTTGTTTTGGAAAAGCTATTGAGCAACAAGTGAACAAGTCATGTTTTACTGAAAAGCGCCGGGGCTGCTCCCTTGAGCATCCATGCCCAGAAATGGCGCTGAAGGATCCAGTGTCGCATTCGTCTTTGACACCCAAACAGTGAATTTGAAGCGGAAGGGATGCCATTTTGGGATTTCAAAAGTAAAATGATGAAATCCAGGGTCCTCAAACCGGTGTCTAAAGGCTTGTCCTTAACCTTAGCTGAGGCTTCAACATTCCTGGCGGCCGGTCGACCCCACAACACGTGGCCGATGATAAACTACCAAGCCGTTATCGGCGATTGCGGTGCGGGCCGGTATCTAGTTAGCGCGGCTAGATAACTTCATGACTCTCAATTGCTTGCATACTAAAAGATGTAGCCGAAGGCTAAGGCGTGGGCTTCCCGGCCTGCACCTAACCGTCACTCGGCGGCCGATTGCAGAGTTTCAGCTAAGCCACATTTACGCCATGAGTCCATGAAGGTCCACAAGAGGCGGGATCTTGATCAACATATGGAATCATGGTGTCAGCATTTGATATGCGAGACATTAACGAAAGAAGTCGATGGTGACGAGATTGAGTCGAGGTTTCTTGCCACGTAGAACTTATCTTCAGGACTCACAAAAGTTGTTCGTGAAAATTAACACAGCGTGCTAGCAAAGTCTTAGTCGCAGCATCACTGCCGGACTTCTGATGCGCCGAATTTCTCAACAAGAATTGCTCTAGTCTGGTTGTCGTAACAGAATATGTGTAGGTTTAGAAGTCTGTTGGTGCAAATGAAAGCAACGGCTTGAAGTATTTTAATCAACTCTGGCGTGAAGACATCAATACAATATTGTAACAAAGGTGACTACTACATATGCATCTATGCACACATGGCCCGAGTCATAGAAACAAGTGCTTTAACGTGGCGTAGGCTCTTCTGAAGTTTGCTGGGCAGATGGAGCAGTCTAATCTTTGCTGGCAATGCCCACTCGAGTGTCCCTCAACTTTAAGCCAAGGCCGTCATCTTCGTCGCGCAGCACGACAGTCTGATAACTACTCATCTCTCTCATCGATCCGAGACTAGAGAGGTCGTCTCTCTGCTCGCAAGGGGGATGTTGTAGCCCGTGGTAAAGAAAAGGGAGAAGTGAAGTCTTCCAGACTGGCATTCTTCGTGTCCACCACATCGTGAAGAGAAGGAGATACGCAGACAGCACTACCATAGCGAGTGAGTAAACAATATGGTACCATGCTATCCGACATGATCTCAATGATCCTATTTGCCCCACTGACGCTTTTGTGGCCGTGGAAAGAATGTAGCCGCTAATGCCTTTCGCCACGTTGGACATATACTCGTCCAGAGTCTCTGTCAGAGACGTCTGCGCATTCACACCCTTTCTGTCGATCCAAGACCGGGCGAAGACATCTATGGCTTTACCCGAGACTCTGAAAAGCGTGCTGTTCTGCGAGTCTGGCAGAACGTAGCCTGGGAAAAGTTCCTCGAGGTGTTCTTGAAGCTGTCGAGTAGCGGCGCGTTTGATCTTGTATTCACAACTAGTGTTCCCATAGTTCGGGTTGCAAGGTGCTTCAAATATGGTCTCATTGTCGATTCCTGGGTGACTTTTTATGGTTGTGTTATACCATTTTGATTCGGCCCATTCCAATGGGTTGTCTGTTGACGCCGTGTACCAGGATAATCGAAGCTTTGAAATGTGTTGCACCTGCCAATTCAAAATGCACTCCGCTGCCACAACATCAGAGAGTACGCCGTCAGCGATTGCTGCGAGGTAGATAATCACTGCCGACTTGTCTGGGAAAGAGGTCGTGAAGCTGCTAGTTTTGGGGATTTCTAAGCTTGTCTCGAATTTGAGTCGGGCGGAAGCAATAGAAGAGGCGGAGTGGTTACCAAGAGCGCGAACAGAGCTGTTGATATTTGCTTGGGACGAATAGCCAAATCCGTCGGGATCGTTCCTCGCCGGCGCCATTCTACACACACTTTTGGCGGCGATTGTAGTATACCTTTCCCACTGGCAAACATCCGCGTCGCTGCCCCAACAGTCAACGGGTAGGAATGAAACCGGCACATTAGATTCCTGCAGGTTGGTGTTGTACAGCCAAGCAGAATAGATAGCTGAGCCCATTCTGGTGTCGATTTCGTCGTTGTTTTCGTCCACAATTACGGTGCCGAATGGCGGACTGTGGTCAATGGAATCAACGAAAGGTATGGAAGCTTTCCCGTCATGTTGAGTAACAGGACTCCGCCAGGATTCTTCCCCGTGATGAATTGCGTTCTGCATCGGGACGCCAGGTAGACTGATGCGATAGTCAACACAGCGCCCAAGGTGGCGTGAGGAGATCTGCTTTTCGAACCAGCGTTAATGAAATAGCGCACGGATGCGTATTCTACAGCGGGGTGGGTCAAAACTCACAACGGATTTCTGGAAAGGAGGAATCGGACTGATCCTGAAAATCCCCGGGACGCTGCATCGTACGTTTGCAAATCTGCGACAGGCTTCGAAGTTGCGTTCAAAAAGCGGTACCAGCTGAGCTGCCCCAGTGCCGATGAAACCGGTACAAACATGAGAAGTTTGAGAACCACGGCTATCTGCGCAATGGCGGCTCCCATATTGCCAAACACCCAGATGTCGAATAAATATTTGGGATTATCGGGCTGACCGTCGTTGTAGTGTAGAAACCAGCAGTAGAAGCCGAACGTTGCGAAAGATAGGACCATACACAGCAACTCCATGTACCACCAGTCGCATAAAACCAGGACAATCGTCGATGGCCGTTTACGATCACGGTATGCTATTGGGTGTATTTGCGGAGTGATAGTCGGCGTGAGTGATATACCGACGTTGCAATCTTGTTCGGCACAGATACCTGGCGGAGCCAGAAGCTTTTCGTCACTCTCAACACTCATCCTGGTCGCTGTTCTGTCGGCAAAAGCCTATGTCGAAATTTTTCTTGAAGTTGATGAAGAACAAAGGAGCCAACTGAGGGATAAATTAGGTTCTCAAACGCAGCTTTCGCAGATATTTTGACAAATGACCCTGGCCTGGTGTCTTACGCGAAATCATGCAAACCTTTCAGAGTAGTCATACGACCAACTTAAAAGAAAACAAGGACACAGTAGCTTTTGAGCTCCAACAACAGTTGATGGCTGCATGCGTTGATTCGGCTTCCATAACTCTTACTCGCCACGGAGCTGCACAAGTGGGGGGCTTTCTGGAGGCTTGTATATTCGAGTAGCTTTTCGTAAGATGACCAGACGACTGGAAATGTTTTCGGAATGTTTTGAAGGCCGTTAATGACATCCTTGCCATGTATGCACAGGCTTAGCATTAGGATTAATACGCAGCGTGGCAAACGTGTGACTGGGTCTTGCACAGAGATTGAGCATGTCTCACAGCTCATAAGCAGACTAGCAAGTTGCTTCTAAACTCTAAATCTTTTGCCAAGAAGGGAATCGAAGATGCCAAACGCTGGTTAGATTCTATATACAATCAGTCGAAGAAAATACTGCAGAGCCATGAACTGCTGCAGTTGATTTCGGCTCCTCGGGATTCCTCCTCGTTAACCCGACATCGCCATCGTCTTCGAACTACCTGGTCCTTGAATGAGAAAACTGGCCATTCGACTATTGCATGATAAATCGATCCAAAATGATTCTTCAGGATCTTCAGACTACTTTTGTGTTTCGACATTCCGAGCCACTGGTTGGATACCAGCACGTGGAGTCGCGTCCAAGTGCCGATGCTGTCATCAGCAGTTGCTGTATGATTCCATCGCACCGGGCTGTTAAGGGTGAAACATGATTCGAATCAGCCCATTTCTGCGTGCGGCTTGAATTCGAGACAAGGCGTTGTCTTTGACCGGACCGAATCATCCTCGAGCTGATGATTGCAGGTCTTCAGCTCAGCCACATAACCGCTATCAGCATTCCTCACCTGATAAACACGGAATATTATCTCCTTTACAGTGAAGGCAAAACCACATACATGCTTTTGAATTGCAAAGCATAGGTGCCGAGGAGATCACGAAAAAATACCTAAAGTCAAACAGGTATAGCCTAGAACGCTCTACGAACTGGTCAGCGGAAGACTAGAGGTGCATATCGTGGAAATCTCTGTTAAGTAGGCTATGGATGAGACAATATGCGCACAACATCCGAGATTCTCTCGATTCTAGACGTTTGCGAGCAGATACTTCATGCCGTTCCACTGCTCAATCGCGCTAGGCAGGATCTGCGCGGCGGGCAGAACGAAACCACCACCAGCAGAGCCAGACGGCCTGAGCTCGATGGTCCAGGCCACCTCCGCGCCAGCAGCACCTGTGAGGTAGTCAGGAGCACTGCCCGTAGTTGCATAGAGAGTGGAGCAGCTGGGTCCGTAGGTGAAGCGGGTGCCGTAGGATTGAGCGATAGTCGTAGCGGTGTTGCCGGCGAGAGTCATCTGGCGTGCGTGGTTGCTGGCACGGGCAGAGCAGTCATAACCGTAGGGAAGCAGGATATACTGTCCATAGCTGTGCCAGTCGATGAAGAGCTTTATACCGTTGCCGGAGGCGAGGCGGTCGGTGTAAGCCTTCAGAGCAACCATCTCAGGAGTATCGCCAGCAGCCATACCCTTGTAGGTCTCGGAGCAAGGGTTGGTGGAGGCGCCACCAGGGAGTTGCCAGTTGAAAGGCCAGTTTCTGGGGAGGTTAGTGACTTGTTTGTTGGAGGATAGTCATATGCCTACCTGTTGATATCTGTGCCAATGCAAGTGCTTCCAGATCGGGGTTGACGGTTCTTGCGCCACAGGCGGTCGTTGGTTTGGGTGTAGGCAAAGCCCTGAGAGAGTCAGTTTCACGTCTTGCGTACTTGAAATGATTTTCTTACATCAGGGTTCACGATGGGGAGAATGTAGAAATCGTACTTGTCAAGGATGGCCTTGACAGTAGCATCGTTCTTCTGGTATCCATCGATGAGCTGGTACGTGAGGTACTCAACAACCTATCATTTGTTGGTTAGTAGACCTTGACGCAGCCATGAGCGAGAACTATTACCATGGAGGTGATCCACTCGCGAGCATGGACGGTACCGTGCCAGTAGATAGCGGGCTTAGACCCCTTGCAGCCGCTACCCCAAAGGTGAATGCCCAGCAGTGAGCGCCCACCGTACGAGCTGCCGGCGTTCACCAACTCAGAGTTGGAGGGGAAGTTGGACTGCAGGTCACGGATGAACTGCTGGTGGTCGGCGAAGGCGTGGTACGAGTTGAACCACGACAGGTCCGGAAGGGCCTGAATGGTGGCATCTCCGTTGCCTGGTGAAGTTAGTATTTTCGCACTCGGTTCCTCTTCATGATGCGAACGTACTCTCGTAGGGAGCAAAGGTGCCTTCCTCGGCGATGTCGGCACCCAGATCCTCATGCAGCACGGTGGTCTCCAGTCCGAGCTTCTCGAACTTGGAGATGTCTCCAGCAGGGATGGCCACATCCAAGTGCTCGCTGTTATCGAGGTTGAAGGGGATGGCAGCGATGTTGGCTATCTTGGACTTGATGGAAGCCGCATCGTTGTGGGTGGCGATGCGGAAAGCCTTGAATCCATCGTAGGTAATCTTCTTCTCGAGAGGAGTGACGGCCGCGGCGGAAGCCAGCGGCAGCACGAAGGAGAGGCCAGCGATGAACTTCATTGTGAGTGGCACACTCTGCTTGAGGTCGGAAGTTGGAGGCTGGGATGCTGAAGGTCAGAAAGGCATCCTTCCAGGCGATCATCAGCCCTTTTTATGGAAACAGAAGGCGCCTCCATTCTTGTGTGTCCCGCGGCAAGGCTTCCCAAGGTAGTACGGCTTCCTATGGTGTCACTAGTCGACCTTTGCAGAAAACGGTAGGTGTGATCTGAGGCTGCATTATCCCGTTGATTGATAAGAAAGTTGTGATTGGTGTTGTCATAGAACCCCTCACTTACCTATGGAGAATACGCCCCCATGGCCGCTTCTGCATGTTGTCGAGGTAGGAGTGATGGACAGGGATGCTTCAACATCAGTGACAGGCGCGACCCATTCAAAAGGCATGATCAGACTGCCAGGGGCTGGCCAGCCACTGCCGCGTAGGAACCCACCACGATGCGGAGGGAAGAGCGATCTGGAGCAGCTAATCGGGCAGCTCGGCAAGGTGAGGAACATTCGTCAGCTGTCGGTTCAAGAGCTCGCTTAGCAACGAGCAGGGACTTTGGGGGTGTTGGCCTCTTGGACTGTAAATATTTCTTCAGACCTTCCCGAAAGGAACAGGTCAAGACAATCGGGCAAGCATACCATTGAACAGCCAAGACTCGGGCTCCCGTGGTGATTACGGTGGAAACCTGCTCGATGATCGAAGCAGCTTGGCCGGGCACGCAACTCGCACGCAACTCTTCAAAATCCTTCCACCTGCCCTTAAAGTTTAAGCTTAAAAGGTTACTTAGTGGCGGCGATTGGGTGATGGACGGACTAATGGAATGAGCCGATCTGCAAGAGCCTGCTTTGGTATGGTGCCACGCGCTCGATGCGACCTCAGACGGCGACCAAATCCCGGTTGGGTCAACTTTGTGAACACGACCGCTGCAGCTTATTCTGAAAGGTCTATCGAGTTCTGGGCCAGGGAAACTCATTAGTGTTGAATTCAGCCTTTAAAAACGGCCCTCTCTGTCTGAATCTGCTGCTGTCAGGCCCAAAAATCGTGGGCATCATCGGCTTGATGTATTCGACAAACCAAGGAACAATACATCTCCGGAGATGGCGGGATCACGAAAGATTATCTCTCATTTCAAGGTGGAGAGCAATTGCCAAGGCCCTAAAATGCGCGGCGGGACCACACTCAAGGTCGTGACTGGTGATACCCCAGTCGCCAAGCAGTTAACCAAACGAAAACGAGGTTGGAGGGATTTGTCCAGTGCGACAATGGTCATGACCGAGATATCGCCCCAAAAGCAACGCTCATGGACTTCACGAATTGAAGTTATTGAATTTACAATGACCCATGGGCTATCTTCTCCAAGACTTCACCTTATAGTAGCCACTCTCATCTGCTTCCAATTCAACGCCACTCTTGCCAAACAAATCCTTCAGCTCTTCCAGCTCTTCTGGAGGAACTTCGCTCCTGTCTGTTGTGCTGAGCATCCGCCGATATCGTATTTTCCGTAACTTGGGACAGCACTGGCCGACATGCGACGCAAACGCTAGCAGGTCATCATCCACCGGACCTCGCCTCAAGTCCATGAGATCCAACGTCTCCAATCTCTCTGGAAGCATTCTTCCGAATCGGCGCACGGTGTCTGCGTTCTCTCCGTCGTACAGATGATGCCATGGATCATACAAACTCACCCCGTCAATATCGAGACGTTCGAGTACTTCGAAGTTCTTGAACGACGTGACCACGTCGAGAAGCTGGTCTCTTCTTGCCTTGGGTACCTGAAGAAGCGCCCCGTTTGAATGTAGCGTCAACTCGGTGAGCTGGTGTTGCAGTGGTTCGAGTGCTTCCACCATCTCTCGCGGTATGCATCCACGCGAGCCCCCAGCAGTTTGTCGATGTGTCCACGCAGTCTCCTGGTCGCCAGTGTGCAGGTCATCCGTCCAGCTGAACCAGAATTTCTTCACGTTCGGAAATCCACGGATCAACTCCTTCATCTCTGGACCAGTAAGGTTTGCCATCGTGAACAGAAGTACCCTGACGGTGTCAAACTTGAGCCCAGAGACCGGGCCGTGGACGGTCTCGAGCCATAGCGAGTCGAGGTTTGGAGCCCACTCAGATAGCGGCTGAATGTTTTCAGCAGCGCCAAGGTTGTCGATGTTGAAGTCATGAAGCCTTTTCAGGAGGGGAGCGCTTCCGGTGGTCTTGGCTACCGATGAGAGTGTGTTGAAGAACGTGGCCTTATTTCGCCTTTGATAGTAGACGGTACGGACGTTGGGTGTATGAGCCATGATCATCTCCGTCAGAAACTGGGCGACCTCTCCTTTCTTTTCCTCCTCCACTTTCGAATCCTCCACATCGTAGATGGACACTTCCTCCCAAGTCAGGGGCCTAGGTACCGGCACGTCCAAAGCCTCTGCAGCCGACACGAGATCCATGTGGTTGTCGCGTGTTCCACGGTATAAGTCGAGTGCCGGATAGGTTGAGATGTCCTTCACCTCGGCCGCCATCTCCGGGTTGGCCATGAAACTGAGCAGTAGCGGGATGAAGGCCGTTAGACGCGGTCCGCCGTACATGTGCTGAGGGTTGATGAACTTGAACAGTTCGGCCACGGCCACGCTTCGCAGTCGCCTACACACGTGAGACAGCGCGAGCAGGCTTGGTTCGGCTCCGATCTCATAGTCTCCATCGTCTTCAATGTCGGGGATTTTGCTGCAGATCTGTCGAAGAATCTCCACCGGAAGCCTGTCAAGTCTCAGCTCTCCCATCGTGTGTTGACGCGATGATATTCTGATAATATAGTAGTAATATTAATGATCGCCACATCAAGAAATGATTTATCGACAAATTTGCTTTTGAGTTGTTCGTTACTGGATTCACTTCCCAGTGAGCTTGCTGAGGTCGGTTTAGCGTATGGCTGCCTACGGGCCCCGCTTTTACTTAGTCATGTCCACTGTCTCAATTGAACACCGAAGATTGAGAGGTCTGAGGAGAATTAGATTTCCAACCAAATGACATGAAGAGGTGATTCTAATGTGTTTTTATGACATGGTTAGTGGTTGAAACTTTGAGAGTGCCTGGAATTTCTATAACAATCTCTAGAAGGAAAAAGAAGAAAAGGTGGACGGTGGGCAACGGCGGCGCGCAGACAGGAAGCTTTTTATGGAGTATAAGCGCCTCATTGTTAACTGATGTAATGATCTAGATTGTGAACTTGAACAAGGCGTTGTTGGACTACAAAACGTTGATTTCTTCTGCCTCACGAAGAACCTCATGAGCATCATTGCTGTTAACTGTAATCCCATTATTCTGGGAGCTGGGCTTACGATACTCATGTACCCAGCTAAACAACTCAACTTCGACCATACTCGTTAGCAACGACATTGATGTCCTTTGTAAAAAGCATTCTGGAAAGCGGCGACTATGAAACCTCGGCAGAGTCTCTGATTGTTCACACAGGAAATTTGCGGTGTGCCACACACAAGTTCACATGTTATGGAAGTTGTAAAATTGGATGTGTTTTAGGAAACTGTCTGATGATGTCCTTGCTAGACATTATTGTTGTCGTGTATTGAAACCAAACCCTCTAGCCAAAACGCCCCCCAACACCAAGTTCGCTTAGTATCCCAAAGGCCATTTGTACTACTCCCAGTCCTTCTCAACCTTCCAAGCATCGCTAGGGTGTAAGCCAGCCGCAGCGAAGTCGCAACCCCGGTGACCCCATTTCCTCCTGAAGACCTCGCGCCCAGCTTCCGTCATCACGTCAATGCCTGTCTGAAAGCCATATGCGTCGTAATAGTAGGGCTCGCTCGGATCCCCGCCTCGCTGGCCCACTTGCCATGTATTCCTTTCTCGCTCGGCGTGTTTGTGGTTGAACATATCCTGGCCGATACGGAAGAGCCGCTTGAAAGATGGAATCGGGTCGCGAACTGTTGTGGTGACGTCTGCGCCATCGGTTACGGCACCGTCGCCCGATTTTGGTGGCAGCTTAGCCAAACTGTCCTCCAGTCCCCTAGCTGTCTTCTTTTTCAAATGGTCATCGGCTGCCTTTGGTACTGGTGGGTTGGGGTCGGTGAAGCTGAATCCATCTGGTACTTCGGTCTCCCGGTAAAGCATACGGAGGTCTTCGAGCACCGACGCCACGTCTTGGATGACCCCTGCCTTGGCGCTGAGCATACTCCAACCCGCTTCCTCAAGTCGCCAGTGCATGTCGCAGTCCGTCATGTAGTACGGAATAAAGGTGTCCCAGCCGCCGACGTATTCGTAAGCTACTGGGTTCACCAGTGCAAGATGATCATAAGCGAAGAACCTCGCGCCCCATTTCTTGTCGGTGTGGAGGGTATGATTGACCTCCTTCACCGCAAGATCGTAGATGGTCTGGTAGTCGGGAGTGTTGACGGGCCCCGAGAGTCCCTCTTCGCCTTCCTCGAGAGACAATACGAGCGAATCCATGTGACTCCAGAAATAGTACGGCCATTTCCTCTCCTTGCTGACCGAAACAAAGTAGTTCTGCAGCTGGGCAAAGTTGAGTAACACCGGCGTGCTAATGACATTGACGCCGAGCATGTGCAACTGCGTATGATTGAGGTATAGCGGGTTCTGCAGCGACAACCTGTTCAACGCATTGGAATCATGGACGCCTGTGTTTTCCACCACGTATATCTGGTCTGCCGGCCAGCCCGCCGTGACGTATCCGACAACGGTTTGCAGCAGCATTGGCCAGCTGCGCGTGAAGCCGATGAGCAATGGCGGAGCGATCGGGAGGTCGTACTTCTGGTACACGTTCGGTTCCTTCGGCTGGTTCCAGGAGGGCACCGGAGGCGGCTGCGACGACATGAGCATCGGGAAGGGGTCTTTGACGGGTGGAGGCGTCCATGTCGGCAATGGCTTGTATGTCGGCGTTTTCGGTATGTTCGTCTTTCCTTTCGTTCGCCTATCAGCGACGCTGGTGATAACGGTGTTACCGAGGTCCGTCTGCAGAAAGACAAACATGAGGCAAACGGCGAATGCGACGTATAAGAACGCGAAGTGCTGTCGGGATCTGGTGGATAGCAGCCTCGGGGCTGCTATGGATATCATGATGGCGTTAGGTATGAATCGTGATCGATAAAAGTGGTGGTCTGGTAAAAGTTGAGATGTAGGACGTGGTGGTGGTGGTGATGGATGTCGTGGTGATATCACGGGCCTGAGGTTGAAAGAGACTCGGCGAATAAGCGACCACCCAGTTCTGTTTGCGAACCTTCTTTGTTTGCCACCGAAGGATCCAGGAAGGGAGCTTTCTGGGTCGTGGCCGGTGTCACAAAGTAATCGCCCAACAGGTTGTTGCTTCCTGGATGTTTGCTTCGTATTGTTTGTGCGGTGATTGGGAAATCACGACCCAATTCTTGATGCTTCCCGTTTCCCGGTGCACAACAGCGCGTTGGTGCCTTCTCAAGTCCCACGGCAGGCGGACTGTATTATTTCCCTCTTCCCATACGGTTGCGTCGGGTCGAATTGTTGTCGCAAGCTGGCGTGGCGCATTCATTCATCATCAACTATTGGCGCTGACTGGAGTTGATACCCACACCTCACAGTCATTCGATGTGGCTCATCTCGAGATTGACGATTGGCATACAAAATCCGGGGATAACAACCATGGCCGAAATTTTCCAACGATGAGACGAACAGACCGGGAAACCAGCTCTACCTCCATTTTCCCATTGCCCATGGTCATAGCTTAATAGAAAACTTGTGTGCAAACATGTCTTACCCGTTGGTAAGATTGAAACAAAGGACCAGCCCCAGAGCTAAGCATGTTGTCAACGTCACCGCTCACGTACCTCTGAGCTCACCCAAGGCACTAAATACAGACCACCAACCAGGATGATAGATGTTTCAAGCCCACCAAAGCGCCATCGGAAAGAGGACCAGCCAAAGCCACGCGTTTTTAGAAGGGCCCATTTTGGCTCGGACCCGGTTGGTCGAACGGGTCGTGGGTTTGCTGCGCTTTGATGGGCAGGGGGCCGAACAACCGAGCATGCACCCGAACTGCAGGGATGAAGGGGAGCCTCAGCGGGTCATCGGCGACAAGCGCGAGGCCTAGTGGGCGCTCCCGTCTCAACTACGACAAAGCTTGGCTCTGGGGGGCGAAACTGGGAGGCTCCTGGCTTGCGTGGATCGACGATGGGATGTCCCCAGGTGGGATATTCCTAGGTTGTGCTCGTGGGAGCTCGTTGTGGCTTGTGGCTTTGAGCTAGCTGGGCCAGACTTTCGTTTGGACTTGTCGTTTCTTCGCAAGACTGGGTTTGTTGTCGCCTCACTGCCTGCATGATGCTAGTGTCAAGCGAGAACGAGGCCACATTACGGCGAGACAGGATTTCGGCTGAGTTGCACATTGCAGCTCGCCAATCGCTGCTGAGCCGTGACTCAGCTCGCGGTTCTTGACTGGAATGCCTCTGACGGGATGCTTGGCCAAAGTGATTGCCCAATCCGGACCAGATTGGCAGGACACCATTTCCCAAATGCCTGTGGCGGTCAGCTAGCGCTCAAAACAATGCTTAAGCTTAGCTGCAAGCTTCTCGAATGGAATGCGCACCTGAGAACGGGCGTAATTGAAGAGCGTCTGTGAGCACTTCTAGCCGTGTTCGCATGGCTTGTCCATACATGAAACCACGGTGCAGTAGAATCCGGCGGAGACTTCGTGATTGGTGGGTATCGTGAACTAGACATTAAAAATATAGCTAAAATGATGAGTCTCTATTCGTACATGTAACACAGCGGCGTGCCGCCCACGGTGTTCATCAGGTCCTTGATCTTGACCGGCGTTGTCAAGGGCGTGAGATCAATCAGGTCGTCGACGCTGCCATTCGGGCTTTTCGGATTATCTTGGAGCGAAAAGGTGCCGAACACGCCCTGTCGATTGGCAAAGTCGAGGTTCTGCCAGATCCAGTAGACGCGATCGACCTGGGCTTGATGGACCCAGAAAGCGGGATCCCCAGGCGCGATCAGTCCATCCGCGCCAGGATCGCCGCCGATAATGAAGTGGCCTCCGCCGTGGACACCCAGGGTGTTCGGGAAGAAGCGATCGTCGCCCTGTAAAAGTGGTGCAAAGGTCTCGATAGTCTGTTGCTGGGTGATGAGGTTTGTTGTATTTCGGAACGAACAGTATTTCGCTGCAACGCTCTTGTTCAGATCCCGCTTCAGACATCGCGGCAAGTCTTCTAGCGGATCTGTGACGTTGAACGGCACGTCGGTACCATACTGAGCAAGTGCAGCTGGTCCGATATGCACCACCATCTTGGAGAAAGGTCCTGACTTGACACACCCGCCGCCAGACCCCGGCTCGAGGACGATGAGGTTGTTGGAGAAGGGCTGTCGGAGACGAAGGCCATCGTGGGGGATGAAGGCACCGTCACTGCCCAGGGAGGTCTCGGAGCCATCGAATACTGGGGAGGCGGCGGGATCGTTGATGTCGAGACCCCATTCCCAGTATGGCAGTGCGCCTTTGTATGCGCATTCTGTTCGCAGCTTTTGCTCGAATGTGGCTAGGTAGTATCGATGCCAAGCGAAGAAAGACGCCTGTGGGGGCTGATGAGTTACGTTTTCCATGACCGAGAGAAATTTGACTTACGGTCAGATGTGTGTTTCTGAAACTCGTGTAATGAACGGCAACAAAATCATCGTAGAGCGACTTCGCCATTGGCACCCTCTTTGGGTCTGATAAAACAGGTTGCCGCATGATACACTGAACAGCGGCGACGAATGACTTTCGTTCTGCCGTTGAGAGTGTCCTCCTGGTAGCAATAGTTAGCACGTACAGACCAGTATGGCCAGCGATGTAACGACCCATGAACGTACCATTCCTTCCTCATCAACACGTTGTTTCCATAACATGAATTGGTAACATTTCTGAAAGAAGGCCGATGATTCTGTTTTCGGATGTTGTCGAGCGCCTTTTTATTAAGCTCCGCCAACGCCTTTCCGCTATCAATATCGGCCAGGGTGAAATTCCCTGGATTAGTCGAGTTCCCGAGTGGCGTTCCAGTCGGGCCTGCTCGTGGTCTCCCAGTCGGTGTAAATGGTCGACGCGTCGGTGTCCTTGCGGACTGTCTTCCGTGTCGCCACGCCCGATGTCTTTCCATCCCCGCACCAGGTCTCCCCGTTGGCGTGAAAGGCCGAAGCGATGATGAACTAGAAGGTGGACCCGCATTCGGTCCTGCTTGGGGCCGTCCCGTCGGTACGAATGGCCGGGTTGTAAATGAACTCGCAGATGGTGCTGCTGGGCCTGCTAGCGGTAGACCTGTTGGTGTAAATGGCCGAGGAGTTGATGAGCCTGGAGGTCCCACATTAGGTGCTGCGAGCGGGAGCCCTGTCGGTGTGAAAGGTCTCTGTGATGATGAACCTTGGGGTGGTCCAGCGTTTGGTGCTGCCATAGGAAGCCCCGTGGGGGTGAATGGCCGAAGTGTTGATGAACTCCCTTGCTGTCCTCCATTTGGTCCTGCTAGAGGTCTTCCAGTAGGTGTGAAAGGTCGTTGTGATGGCGAACGTCTCGGCTGTCCTCCATTTGGTTCTCCATTTGATCCTCCTAGAGGCCTTCCTGTGGGCGTGAAAGGCTGTCCTGACAATGAGCTCGCAGGTGGCCCACCATTTGGTCCTCCTAGAGGTCTTCCTGTTGGTGTGAAAGGCCGCAGCGAGGATGGAATTGCAGGCTGTCCCCCATTCGGTCCTCCAAGAGGTCGCCCTGACGGTGTGAAAGGTCGTAATGATGAAGGACTCGCAGCTGGTCCATCGTTTGGTCCTGCTAAAGGTAGCCCTGTTGGCGTGAAGGGCCGGAGTGATGAAGAGCTCGGAGCTGGCCCCGCTTCTGGTCCCGCTTCTGGTCCTGCTTCCGGTCGGCCTGTCGGTGTGAATGGCCTAGTAGTTGGAGTATTCGAGGCAGGCCTCTTGTCCTTCCCTTGTGCTAGCGTAGCGGGGGCCAACAAGATGTAGATGACCCCCAGAATCCAAGTCCAGCGCACGATGCAAGCCATCACGCTGAAAAGAATTCGATTTTCCGGAAAGGTCTAACAATAACGAGCGGTGGTAACCAGATTACGCTATTCGTGCCCAACGGCAGGCCCAGTCTAGGGCTTTCGACATGATATACGAAAACCCTCATCCGCCCATGCCATGTGGTAGCGCAGATCCATGGTACCACCAGGTTTCATCGACCAGAGATTGGCGAACTCTAGGGTCCTACCTTGAGTCGATGAGACAGAGGTTATTTTAGCATTGATGGTGGTGTTGACCCTGTTCACCAACGGGAGGATCAGAGACCTCCAGGGCTGCTAGGTAGGTCCTGGATGAAAGGTTGTTTATTGACTTTGACAGTGTCGAACCAGGGACCGTGCCTGGATGGGAGCTCTCTCCACACATACCAGATGTCAAGCGCACCGACACCAACGTTGTTGCCTCTCTCATTTTCTTGAAAAGCAATATCTTGCGTCTCGGCCGAGAATATGGGGGTCATCCCCGCTAATTTTCGGGATAGCTTCGTCGAATGCGGGTGGTACCGAATAGAATGAGCTAGGAGACAGTAGCAAAGAAGGGGACAGGTAGGAATTTGACAAACGCAACCTTATGGAGGCAAATGGTGCGCTTGACGACCTGTGGACTAGCAATTGGAGGCTCAGAGTTAGAACATTAGTCTTTGTACCTGACTAAGACAACGACACCACAGCGAATGGGCGAGATACCGTTTGGCTTCGACCATCGCATGGAACATGCGACGAAGAGCCTCAATAGTCCTAACAAAATAGGCGAAGGCAACAACCTTCCCGCTCGGTAGCACGACATTGCGGGCAAAATGGAAAACATAACAGTTACCTGCCCAAGTCTTCGAGTCATGAGAGCTAGGTGGGGGATTTTTGAACATTGGCTTTGAAGCTAGAAGGTCAACTGCAGGTCGAGTCGAAGTCAAAGGGTAGATCAAAAGTGTAGTTCATAAGCTTACTCCACAGTTCGGCACTTGGCAGAGCCTGAGATGTCAGCTCCGGGTCACAGCAGATGACATGTCTCGGGCCCAGATGCACGGAAGACTTCCAGAACGGGCCCCGCCCAAACTCCTGGGCTCAACCGTTTGGTCAGACCATGTGTTCTAGAGGGCTTGAGAGACGGCGTCATTTTCTCAACGCGGCCTAGGGATGGCAACGTGGTTTGGATCATCGTGGTTGGGTAAGCCAGTCGGCGGGATCGAATAATCAAAGAGAGACAAAATCTCTCAGTGACTGAAGTGGCGGCAAAAAGTCTCCTCGTTCCTATGCTGAACTTGACTCCAAAGTCAAGTCTCGCAACACCGGGGAGCGGTCCGGCTGCCCAGGCTCGGAGCGTTTAGCGGTTTGCCGTCTGGATGACCCCTTCGAAGGAATCCAGATGTTGGGCCGAGGCTGGCGAGATTACGATGTGATAATGCATAGGTACTCAAAATGCATACATGTGGTGTACATGATGGATGCATCAAAGTAAAGGCCGGGATGAAGTTGGTTCGTTGCCCATCAAGGTTGCGTGAGAAGTGAGCTCTTCCTTCCAGCGCATTCGCCTCAAAATGACAGCAGCTCGCCCCACTTATCAAATGCAACCAGCGCTCTCTCGGCTAATGCTTAGCGCCGTTTAGCGTGCAAGCCCCCAGAGCAACAGCGGTGATTCATTTTTCGTCACTGAAATTCGACTCACTGTTGACTCATCACAGCGCACGGGCCCTGGCCATTGGCCGATGAGTCGATAAACCCCGCCACTACTGATAAGATAAAAAATTCGAAAATCCCGGCCGTCGAGATGGAGGGGTCGAGGGGTAAACAATTTCTCGAGCACACTCGCGACAACACCAAGCCAGCGGCCGCGCCATCACCAGCCGCAGCATAGCCAGGAAACGAACGACTGGACTGCAATCAACAGACACTTTCGAATCGCCCAGCATGGCTTCCAACGAGTCTCCCGCCGCTCCCCACGAGCCCCCTTACACATACCGCCCGAACCAGGGCTACGAACAGACCGAGGAGGTCCCGGCCGAGCTCAAAAACGTGCCCCGCGACGCCCCGGCGGCCGACGATGATGCCGAAGATGACATGGAAGACATCTTTGGCGAGGACGATGACGTTCCCGACGACGAGTGGGCGGGAGATGCAGGCGACTTGACAAAGTCGTACAACCGCCAGCGCATGTTCAACAGCAACGGCAACGGCGACGGCGGCGCCGCGCTGCCTCGCTCCAACGCCCAGCGACCGACGGCGAACACCTTCGCCAGCGTCGACGACCAGATCACCGCCCTCTCGAAGCACGCTGCCAAGATCAGGCTCGATAGCGTCAAGGGCCGCGATGACGATGAGAAGACGAAAGACAAGGCGGACCGCGCGACGAGCGAGCAGGTGCTGGACCAGCGCACGCGCATGATTCTGCTGCAGATGATCAACCGTGGCGTGGTCAGCGAGATTCACGGCGCCATCAGCACTGGAAAGGAGGCCAACGTCTACCATGCCGTGCTGCACCCCGAAGACGACGGGCCGACCGTCCAGCGCGCCATCAAGGTGTACAAGACGGCGATTCTGGTGTTCAAGGACCGTGAGAGGTACATCACGGGCGAGCACCGTTTCCAAAAGGGTTTCGACAAGAGCAGCAATAGAAGCATGGTCAAGCTGTGGGCTGAGAAGGAGTTCCGTAACTTGAGGAGAATACACGCTGCTGGCATCCCCTGCCCGGAGCCCATCAGCTTGAAGCTGCATGTTTTGGCGATGGGATTCTTGGGTGACCGCAAGGGATGGGCGTACCCTCGCCTAAGAGACGCCAAGTTGGTAGGAGATGATGTTGATGAGCAGTGGAGAGGACTGTACATCCAATTGCTTGGTCTGTACCGCAGGATATACCAGGTCTGCAGGCTCGTCCACGCCGATTTGAGCGAGTACAACATTCTCTACAACGACAACAAGCTCTATATCATCGATGTCTCTCAGAGTGTCGAGCCCGATCACCCCCGTGCGCTGGAATTCCTGCGCATGGATATTAAGAACGTCGGTGACTTCTTCAGGAGGAAGGGCGTTGACACTCTGTCCGACCGCGCCATCTTCGACTTCATCACGGCGACGGAGGGCCCAGTCGAGGAGCCTGCTCTGGCTGAGGCTGTCGAGAAGATCTACCAGAGCAGACCCGCCGACGAGGACGAGGCTGCCGCGGAGGTTGAGGTTGATAATGAGGTCTTCCGCAAGCAGTACATCCCCCAGACCCTGGAGCAGGTCTACGACATCGAGAAGGACGGCGCCAAGATTGGGCAGGGCGAGGGTGATAAGCTCGTCTACAAGAACCTGCTCGCTGACACCGTTGTTAAGGAGAACGAGGAGCAGGACGAAGAGGAAGATTCTGAGGACGAATCTGGCAGCGGAGCGTCTCTTGGCAGCGATGACGACGAGGAGGGCGACTCAAAGTTCGACAAGGGCAGGCCTAGAGGGCGCAAGCACGAGGACAAGGACGAGAAGAAGGTACGTTGCCGCTCGAGCTTTGGGACTAAGACACTACTAACATAAGGCAGGCACACAAGTTGGCGGTCAAGGAAGCCAAGCGCGAGAAGCGCAAGGATAAGATGCCCAAGAGCATGAAGAAGAAGCTGGTGTCGTCCTCTTCGAGGAAGAAGCACTAAGCCAGTCGCCTTGATATACGAGACCGGCCAACCGTATCGGAAAGCCTTGGGACGGAGACATGCTTGCAATCGGATGATGAGACTCGATCGGCCATGGACGACCGGCGTGCTGTGTTTCGCACACCTGCGTAACCGCCGCTGGCTTGTCGTGAATGGCTCTAGACAGCCTTTCGGCATCATGATGATCAAAGAGAGCCCTGACGATTGCAATGTCTGCTGCGGTGGTAGTGTATCGGACACGCTGGATTATGACGGATAGCTCAGATACCAAGATAGACCCAGCGGAATAACAAAAGCGTGTACTTCGCCATTCTCACTGTTCTCAATCTTTGGTGACACACCTGCCGTCCTGCCCGAACCATTTTTCAGGTGGCTCTTTCCTCGGACGGAAGTTGCAAAGGCGGGGGACGCCCCTTCCTGCCCATCACGACCGGAAGGCAGGACGAGGAAGGCACCTGCCCCCCTCCTGTCCCATTCATGCTCTTTCCTTCCCAAGGCAGGACCTTCCTCCCGTCGGTGCCCATACCCCTCCCGGTATAAAATTCTTCACATCGACCGCCTTCTAAGGTATCAACTCTTCTCCAAAGCCTCAACACCCATCACCATCGAGGTTGAGACATCTCTCGCTCGTTCCGCTCCCACGGCCACCATCCTCCATTCATTTCGCGATCGTCTTATCGTCCACACTCATTCAGTCTTTCCGCAATCCAACATGTCCCTCCTTCTCTTCTTCCAGCTACTGCTGGCTTCCCTCGTGGTTGCCCAGACGAACCACATCATCCATGGATTCGAGTACTACGGCTGCGTCAACATCACCTCGGACCAGTTCAGCGCCTTCGTCAACTTCCCGGCAGGCTTCACCCCCGAGCAGTGCGAGTCCGCCTGTACCGATTTCAACTACGCTGCTGCATTCCCTGAGTAGGTCTTCCGTCATTGCCGTCAACGACTCCCCGCTGACATTTGCGTAGTGGCTGTCGCTGTGGAAGCAATATCGAGAGCCTCCCCAAGGTGGACGAGGCCATCTGCTCCAATCCCTGCGGCGGCAACACCTTCTATGGCTTCTGCGGCTTCAGCGATGCAACTTGCACCTATGCCAACGTCTACCGGGCCTGCGATGACTATCCCTCTGAACCCGGCTCTCATACTCCCACCTCGCCTGGTTCTCCTTACCCTCCTGGTTCGAGTCCTCCCGGTGCTAGTCCGCCTGGGTCCAACACGCTCTTTTCCTATCCTCCTGTCTCCTACTTCTCTACCCTCGCTACCCCTTCGACCGAGCCCACCACTTACCTGACCGTTCGTCTTCCGACCGTCACCCGTACCCTCAAGTTGGCCACCAAGTCTACAGAGGTTGTGGTTCACACGGTCCCGCCCGGCGGTCTCTCGACTTCGTGTGCCTCGGAGCATGACCACACACCTGCCCCCTCTTTGCCTCCCATCGAAGGTGCACCTACTGGCCCCATCGTCGTTGTTCAGACCGTCTACGTCCACAAGCCTGCCGAGAGCTCTTCCTCACTGCAAGGATACGACACTGTGCAGGACGATCCTCCTGCAGGTACGCTTCAGGGAGTCCCTCCCGTTGCCACTCAGCCTGGTGCGACCACTCTCGTCGTGCCGACTCTCACCGTCGGGGAGACATCTACTCTCTGGCCGCCTCAGGGTCAGTCGACTGTCACGGTTGTCTTCCCTCCCCAGACGGCAGCCACCGAGACTACTCTGTGGCGTCCACAGGGTCAACCTACGACCTTGGTTCCGTACGCGGATCCGGCTGACCCCGCAGCATCTGTTCCGGGCAACGCTGGCAATGCTACAATCTCGGCGAGTCGTGAGGTGCCGGAGTTCCGCACCATCATGCCGGACGACCCTCCTGCGTCGGCGACTCAGATTATACCCGCCGTCGTCACCACGGCCCAGGCCCACCGCGTCAACGCCGGCATGGCTGGTGCTATTGCAATGGCGTTCATGGCCGTTGGTATCTGATATGAAGTATGAAGAATGTTACCACTGCAGATGGTGTCAGTGGAGATCAAGGCGTCTTGCCGCTTTCTTTTTTGGGAAATTTTGGAGGTCGGGCACTGTTACAGACTGCCGGCCTGAACTGATGAAGCTGGGAGAAGTTGCAAGCAGATTATGTAGACAATAGTGGCGGCACAAGCCATGTAGACAATACGAGAAAGTCATCTGTCTCATTCATCCTCTCTGGCTTTGTGCTATGGCTAATCAAAGACTCTCGGCAGGATTTCATGGTGATGTTGCCTTGGAGACGAAACAGTGCTCGGGATGAATCCATCAGGGCGAGGAAGAGGTCAGACACGACGCATCCACGTTCTTGGTCAGCGGGCGGTTTGGTTGCTGCGGTCATTACAATGGTCGGATCCAGGGGTACAGTAACGATACTGTGCCAATGAAGCGCTGTGGGCCTCCTTGACAGCGCATTTCAAGTCTATTTTTGGCGACAAGGACGTCCGCAAGGGAGATCTCACACAGTGCTGCAGTTCCACCTGAGACCCAAAAAGTCCGATGGTTGCGGTTCGGTACGTATTGCACGCCTTCCTTATCACCAATTTCCAGGGAAGTCGCACCGATTCGGTACTTGCTCGGCGTCGCTCCCGGCTGAGAAGCAGCGCAGCGTGAGTTGTACCTGACGGCATTTGCCTGACCACAATTTCATCAGCAGCCTGTTTCCCCCGTCGGATCGACTTGCAGCAGCGATTTCTCGAAGAAACAACACAGGCAGCAGATGCAGGACGACTGATCGCCTCTCCACCCGGCCGATCAATCACTCTGCAGCCATGTCAGAACCGCATCTCGGCGCATCAAGCCCGAGTCGCGACTCTCAGTTAGAACCGCTGCCGCTGCCGCCGCGTGACGCGCCTTTGACCGCTCCGGATGCGGATGCGGACGCGGGAGAGGCGACCTCGGCAACGGCGATCCAGCACCACGACGATCCAGCCGACGCCGCACCCCAGACTTCAACCCTGGCCATTCGCTCGCGTCCGCTGACCGGAGAAACCCCCGCCGGCACTGGCGATGACATCTCGCTGGGCCCCTTCTTCGAGGTCCTCACCTTTGACCTGCGCTATCACATCTACCAGCTCGCGTTCGGCAGCAAGATCCTCCACCTGTACCTCCTGTACCGGCGCAGCCTGCAGCCCGACATTCGGTGGCGGAAAGGCCACCAGCCAGTGCCGGCATGGTACCCTCACTCGCCCGGCGTGTCGCCCATGGACCCGCCGTCGGTCGATGCGAGCATGACGCCGCAGTGGTACTGGTGGAGCTGCGTCTGCGCCCCGGATGACCGGAAGCTCGAGACGAAGCTGGGAGACCAATGCCCCAGGGGATTCTTCCAGACGTGTGGTCCTAAGGAGACGTATCTGGGTATCTTGCCTTGGCTGTTGACGTGTCGGAGAGCGTGAGTTTGACATGAGACTTGGGAAGCACACACATCAGACGATAGGACTGACAATGCACCGCAGCTACGAAGAGACGATCAAGGTCTTGTACGCCAGTAACACATTCAAGTTCGAGCAGAGGCTGGAGTCCATGTACTTTCCCTACGCAATCGCAACGCCGCACCTCAACTGGATCACGTCGCTGGAAATCCGCATACCGGACCGCGACGAGTCTCTCACCGACCGCACCCTCGACAAAGCCCCGCGACCATCGCCAGGCGCCCCTCTCATCACGGAGCTGCGAGCGCTCAGCCCCCGCGATCAGTACCTCCAAATCATCAACCAGATCGCTCCGACCTTTCCCGCGCTCCGGCGGCTGCACATCTCGTTTGAGGGGTCCGTCAGACGCGTTCCCGTGCCAAAGCCGAATGTAACGTCGCTGCTCATCTCCACACTCGGGGAGGTGGACGCGGACGAGCTGGAGGGCGTGGTCCTCGGGCCGATCGACGCGCTGCCGCTGGGAATTGAGAAGCAAGTACTCTTTTATCAGTCGCTCTACACGGCGCTGCTGGCCGCGGAGGAGAGGCAGCGGGGCGAGGAGGTCAAGGAGGTTGAGCATCTTAGGAGCGATGGACGGCCCGGATGGACCAAGTTCTGGCGCTCGCTCGCGAGGGAGAGCGACGCGAAGGCAGGATACTGGGTATGCAAGCATGGCTGATGATGTCCGCCATCATCACCCCCTTTTTAGCCACCGGTCGGTTCATCGAATGGCCCCGGTTTATGTATTCCTACGCCCCGCTGAAGTGCGGCGTTCCTTTTGATTACCCCAAACAGGCAAAAATCCTCTTAAAGGCATTTTGACCTTCTTCGGGTTGCATTTTGACTTTCTGGTTCCGAACTGCACCGTGCAGCCCACCCTGTCGCGTGCCACCGCCCGACCAGGGTTTTGGGAAAGCAAATAGACAGCCGTCCCGGGGGCTCGCAAGCACTGGCGATTTGCGGAGAAGGAGGGGAGAAGAAACGGAGGTGTGGAGACACTTGATGTGTTGCAGGGAACCCGCCGCCTCCGAACAACCGCCCCGTTACAGAATAACTCTACCCGGTTCTTCATGCCCTCCGCTGTTGTTTCTGCTATTCGGCAGCAGCACTTCTTGTACATGACATGACATGTCACACTTGATGCATCGCTGAAATCCTGGTTAATTCAACCAAGGGGATTGGTAGGGATGGTTCATGCGCGTGTTTGCATACGTTGCATACGAGTTACAGCCATGGGGGCAAACAAAAGGCCAGGCGCTTTGACGGCTCTTTTGTCCACATGTGTCTTTTCTTGTTTGTTTCATGAAACCATCGTCGATGTGAAAATTGTTTTTTGCGGGTTTGCGATTCCGAGAAATCGTTTGACTCTTTGGTACTGCTAACCTGGTGCTGATATAAATATCTCTTGGCTCTCACTCTCGTGGGTGTAGTCTGAAGTCCGGCGCGGGTCGGGTATGCACGCTCGGCTTCTGTCACCCTATCTTTCTTTGGCTACAGCAAACACATCTTCGGTCGGCCGCCAGTGTCGTGGGTTGTTTAGACATTTGGGGCCGTCCTTCTAGAAAGAATCGAAGCCGGTCAGGTTGAACTAGTCGACATATCACCAAGGACGGTCTTGCACCATCAACGAACACCAAGATGTTCACCCCTCTCTCGAGTATGAACGCCTGGTGGTGGTCCATCCTCGAAAACCACATCTACCCCCTTCCCCCTTACCCCCCTCGCAAACGCACAAAACCAATGGAGGTCCTCTGCGTCGGCCCGCCACGCTCCGGCACCGAATCCCTCCAACAGGCCCTCCTCACGCTGGGCTACGACCACACCTACCACGGCTGGGACATCGTCTACGAGGATCCGCCGATCCCGGCGCCCGGCTGGGTGAAGCTCGCGCGCAAGAAGTGGTTCGGGCACGACAACCCGGCGCCCGACTCGGGTGACGTGAGCATCTCCGCAGAAGAATTTGACGAGCTGATCGGGCACTGTGTCGCGGTGACGGACGCGGCGGCGAGCTGTTTCGCGCCGGAGATGGTGCGGGCGTACCCGCAGGCGAAGGTGGTGCTCAATGTGAGACGGGATTTGGAGGGGTGGCATGAGAGCGCGGTGAAGACGCTGGTGCATGTGAATGAGAGCTGGAGCTTTTGGGTGGCGAGTTTGTTGGACCGGGAGGCATTTTGGGCGTGGCATGTGTATGAGAGGTTTCTGTGGGCGTTGTTTTTTAGGGCGCCGGATGGGGATATGGCGGGGGCTATTAAGAGGAATGGGAAGTGGGTTTATCGAGGTGAGTTTCTGGTCGGGTTTCTGAGGGAAGGAAGAAGCTGACGGTGTGCAGAACATTGTGATATGATCCGCGGCATGGTGCCTCCCGAGAGGTTGCTGGAGTGGTCCGTTGATGATGGCTGGGAGCCGCTTTGCAAATTCTTAGGGAAGGAGGTTCCGGATGAGCCGTTTCCTCATGCAAATGCGACCGGCTTGGGCGGGGGATGGAAGGCGAGGGAGGAGATGGCGACGAAGAGATGGGTCGAGGGGGCGTTGACGAATCTCATCTGGGCGGGGATCTTCTTTGTTGGGGCGGCAATTGCGTGGATGAAGTATGGAAGATGAGATTTGGGAGTAAAGAGTGGTTGGAACCTTAAACTGGTAACTGGGCTGCTAAAGCTGAATAACTAACTTACATGAGAAAGTCGAACTTATCAGTTGGTGATGTATACGAGATTCGCGCGAATATCTGCAATCAAACATGTGGCCATACGCGCGGGGTACTGTCGTGGGCTTCGTTACCGTCGTCATCGTCGAAATTATCTTTATTTCTAATCTCAGTTACGTCAGAATTATAGCTCCCTTTAAATTCGTCCTCCATTTCGCCGGCTTCCCCTTCAGACATGCGCCGATCTGGTGTTTTGACCTCATTGTCGATCGACTGAAAGGTGCGTGTATTTTCCTTCATGCTCAAAAACTCCCATTGTGCTGTTACCTATGAAAGTCGAGCTCCAGCTCTTTCAGGCGACTTAATCAACCGCCACTCCTGTTGTCTGTGCGGCCTGGCTCACAAATCCTCAGGGGCCCCAATTACTTTGCCTTCTGCTTCCCCATGAGTGTTTCCGGATGCGCGCTTATCATCACTAGCTGAGCTGATAGCACTTGGGTTGCCCATCTCGGTGTCTTCGACCCTCAATCTTGGTCTTGGCACCATGTCCCTTCGCTTCTCTTGGAATTCCAGTTTCCACCTGTCCGCGACCATTTTGGATACATACATTAGTACTTCCCACATTTCTCTTAGCCTCGCCTTTGCCATACTCCAAGTCGTTTCTAGCCCTGCCTTGCGTGTCTGTCCCCATGTTGACCATTCCAGCGAATCCCAGTTCAAGAAGTTGGGTAGTCCCACAACTTCAGCAGACACAAGAATCATCATCGAAATAATCCAGATGAATGCCACTGATGCAAGAGTAATCATTCCTCCCACGACATTCGCGGCAGGGGCTTCGCTCATACTGAAGATCCCTGTTGCAAAACCCAGCGGTAGGAAAACAACGGTGACGTAGGTGAAAAGCTGCGTTTCGCGTCCACGCTGGTCTTCTTGATCGCTGCGAAGCATCTCAAGCTTCTTGATAAGGGATTCCTCGAGCTTTGAGGTCTTGACGTGAAGACGACTGAGTTCTAGAATCTCGTGTTCATTAGAAACGTGAAGCTTCTGTATGATGACTCGGAAGCGGCTTTCGTCGTGAAATGTCCACCGCGGTTTCTCTGCCTGCCGATCTTGTTCTCGATTTTGCCACTGCGAGATTTGCGCCATGTTCTCTTCAATATTCGCAGTTGATGTTCGAAGAACTCGTTGAATTTGCTCCGCCCGTTTCCTTGCAATGACCACGTCGGCATCTGCGATGAGAAAAACGTCGTGTACCTCAGCTGCTGCGCTGATAAGAACGTCATCTGCTGCCTGATCCTGATTTTGGGGATCGTTTTTATCGAGGTCTGTTGGTGTGCTTGTATTATCGCGGAGACTCTGCCAGGACTCGGTAAGAATTTCCTGGGCTCCCTTATTCATTCTTTGCAACATGTTGTGAAACAGAAGGAGCTCCAAAATCCTTCGTTGCTGCCCAAAGTCCTGTGTAAGACTATTTCCGTATCCGTTGCCAAGGGGACGCAAGATATCATCCCAAATTGGTTCTACTGATTCCAGTGCCTCCTCTGCCACTCGATACGAGGGATAATCAAAGAGAAAGTTTGATACGTGATCGTCGATTGACTCTGGCAGCACGATCTTACGTTTGTT
Source organism: Colletotrichum sp. SAR 10_99 (assembly GCA_028654355.1). NCBI lineage: Eukaryota > Fungi > Ascomycota > Sordariomycetes > Glomerellales > Glomerellaceae > Colletotrichum > Colletotrichum sp. SAR 10_99. Next base: position 161,539 of record JAQIUT010000043.1, read on the forward strand.
CGCTTCTGTTTGATCTGCATCCAGAATACGGCAAGTCCAGTATCGATCGAAAAAGTCGCCTTCAAATTGAAAGCTCATAGTCACCTTCGTGAGGAGTTTGTGCTCTGAATGCTTCCCCGCGACCGGGAGACTGAGTGCATCCTCAGAACTTTCCCCAACTATCTTCCGGATGTTTTCGATGGAGTTGCCAAGACGGTAGAAGGACATGTGTATCTCTGTTGTCCAGACATTGAAAACTGCCATCGTTTCCTCCCTGAAGCGACTGACACAAGACATGTGCCGTTGGAAGAATTCCTCCATCTCCTTTCTCTTCTCCTCATCATCGAAAACAGTGTAGAGACAAGCTCTATTACCGAACGGAGTAGTTGAGAAGAAGGCCCAAATTCTCTTCTTGGAGTCTTTTACAGTCCGGGCACTGCCCATTTGCCCTATTACTCCCTTTTTTGTGGCGATACCATCCATTTGGTAGAGATCCTTGTCGCTGAGTCGATCGGTTTTGTTTACACGCTTGACATATTCAGGAACGTCGACCTTGAACCCAATGAATGGGGATTTCCCTTTCTCGTCCCTCGCAAAGCGTTTACCAGCCGGAGTGCCATCGTCTTCACGCTCAACAATGCTGTTCGGGCTGATGTCGTTCCATCCGCTCGTGAAGAATGAAGGTTTGTTGAAAAGCCATTCATCTTGAAGCTCCACGATATTGCCTTCGTCGACTATGTTGTTGAATGGCTGAATGCTTTTCATTGAAGAATTCATCCGAGCTCTGGGTGCTCTGGACGCCATCGTTTGTCCGTCTTTTAGCAGCTTGTGAATGTCGATGGAGGTATGCAAAATCGACCTAACCTCATGCAACATGGCTTGCAATTCTCCACTGGTGGCCTCGTCGGTGTCGTCGTCGAGATTGGAAGTCGAGTCCGACGTGGGCTTGCCACAGTACCTCCAAAGCATATATGGAGTCTCAAAAATCGCTTCCCAGTAGCTGTCTCTCGACTGCTCCACCTCATATGCGACGGGGGTATTACGCCTACTAAGCCATCCAGAAAAAAGACCGTTTATCGCGGAGCTCTTGAACAAGACCGTTATGGCGTGACTGGACATCGCGAGCCTCGATCGCTTGTTCATGGATTTCTGCCTTTGGGCCAGGATGAGAGACAAGGTGAATCTTCGAGGATCACGCCAATAGATATCTTCGTTATCCTCATGATTCTTCTGACAGTCGATAGTATTCGTCCATAATTCATGCTTTTGCTGCCATGATCCGCTGCATCTCTGTCGCTTGGGTGTGTCAAACAGGCCAAGGTCCATTGCAGGGAAAAGTGCAGTATCTCTTGACCTGAGAAGGAAGCGTGTTTGTATGGGACTCCGGGTAACCGCAATCATTCGCTTCTTCGATTGAGGATTCTCCGTCGTGAATCTCTTTATCAGATTGCTATGAAGAATCTCGGACGAATAGAGACCTTCCGTAGTAGATCCTTCGAAGCGGTGTTTAGGGTCGACTGTCTCTACAGACTTGATAGCGCGCCAGATCAAGGCATGATCGGTGAGGTAAAAGATGTTCGGCGGTCCTTTTTCATAGCAGGGAAACGCATAAAGGCCCATTTTGTTGATTTCATCTAGGTCATTGACCCACGTCTCGATGATATGTCTGAGCTCATCTGTTGGAAAGTGAAGCTCCAAACCATGTTGCTTGGCCAAAGCCCAAAAGTCGCAAGCGTTGATGATTTGAAAAGGAGCGGTGACAAGAGATCTCTGGGGTAGATATTCGTTCGTCTCCCAGCCTGAGATCGTGTCCCCACTGAGCCAGTAGTTGGGGCAATGGAGTTCACCGGGTGTGATCGCCTTTTTGAACAACCATTTAATATGACCGCTACACGTCTTGTGGATACGTGTCTTCATGTTGGACATGGAGTTCTCAGATGTGCGATGAAAATGATCCAGCGCCAAAAGAAGGAATTGAAAAGCATGACTAGAGCCGTCAGATCAGCATCAAAAGTCGTCATGACGGCATTCATATGTGAACTTACAAACTGGCTGACAAGGCAACTCGATGGCTCTCAGCATCGCCACATGAAAGTGCAATGAAAGGGACATCTGGCTCCTCAGAATCAGGAATGGGGATACTGCATACAGACAGAATATACTCTAGATTTCGCCTGAGGAAGAAATCGATTATGTCGTCGCTATCATTGGTCAAACTGTACTTTGGCCCTTCTCGGAATAGGTTTGCCATGGTTGTCGATGCAACTCCCCAATCCGCCGGGGTGAATGAGCTGTCTTCTGTCTGTGGGACACACTGGAGCGTGTATGCGAGGATGATAGTCGTTACAGGGCGATCCCCCCCTTTCTCTGACGTGTCTTGCTGTGTCCCAAGCTCTTGGCGAGGCTTACAAGAAGCAAGATTAATGATAGAGGCATCTTCACCGTCCGATGTGTGGCGATAGACAAATTCGAGAGAGTTATCGTTGTTCAAAACGTGTATGTGTAGAACTCCCTTATTCACTTCACCAAGATGTTCTCTGATCAGGTGATTCCCCTCTCGAGTGTTCTTGTAGTAGACCTCATTCTCTGCCCCATGGCGATTGAATTCATTGCCTGCCGTGACAAAGTCGAGATTTCTGATGAGCATGTTGGTCCTGACTGATATATCAGGTAAAAGTTGAATACCCATGTTGGCACTGTCGAATTGCTCGTGGTATTCAGTGCTGAAGTCGAACTTCTGGTAAATAGTGCCATTGGACACAGCGTACTGCAGCGAGAACGCAGTTCCGTCCTGCCATCTCCCTTTGAAAGTCGGCCACCGGTCATTGACCATCTCTTGGAAAGAGCAATCAAGGATTGGGCCTATTCCGTCTTCACCTCTGACGGGGGGGTGTTCAGCCCAGTCAAGCAGCTTTTGAAAGCGTGAAACAACCAACCAAGGCTCTGGCATCTTCGGACTGTCCACGCAAAAGCTGGTCTTCTCTTTCGCGAAATAGCGACTAATCCGCAATAAGCGGCCGCTGGGACCGACCGTTGCAGTCACTCCCTCATCACCAAAAGAAAAGAAGGTTTTTCGACTCATACATTTCCCCACGGCCTCATTCATGCCTTCGTTTGCGCTGTCGGGGGTTTCCGGTCTTGGAGACGACATCGTGAAAATACTACTTGATGATAGTAAGTGCTGAGAGCGATTCTACGTGCTTGCAAAACTACATGAGAACACCCAAAACCCGAAGCGGAAATGGGGGTTCCTATACTTTTGTTCCCCGTACCAACTGTCACCTCTTTCGAACAAAGTAGTTTGGGCCGGAATTGCCAGGCCGCAGTTGGCGCCGAGTACGATACTCGTCATATCTCGCTTGCATGTCATTCATTTGTTGCCTTCGGCATCGTTTCCAGGCTGAGGGCTTGGACTCTACAGCGACTTACTTATTATGGACTAAGGTCCGAGACACGGGAACCATGTGCGCTCACAGTGTCTCATCAGGCATGCTAAGGGAACCCCACGGATGAATAACGATTCACACAACGATAATAATCAGCCGCAGAATAAGAACCTATCCCGCCGCGACCAATGTAGCCTGTGAGAAACCTATTGACTCTTAGCTTGCTTGGCTCGGGTACAATGCAAGACATGGATGGCGTAAGCGGGGCCAGAAAAAAGATAAGGGTCATGGAAAAAGCAACCTTCACGAGGGACCGCAAATCTTGCAGATCTCAGAAAAAAGTTTGCACGTTTTGACAAATGCAGAAGGATGCGAAAAATGTAAGGAGACGAAGCTGCGAGAGCGTGGTCAAACACGATTCCCCTCACAGCGCAGGCACCGGCATTCACTCAGGTGGCTGTGGTAGATGCGGCTGAGATAAACCCCCTGTCTCAGCTGAGGACCAAAATGGACGGGTGCATAGTGTCTCTTTGCTGCTCTTGCGAAATTACGCCGCCTTGTATCAGTTGCCGGGACAGATCAAGTGCCCTTGATTGGAAAGAGAAGCTGTGGATGCGCTGCCCACTCTAATGCCCGCCCCCACGGGCTTGCAGCGTAACCTGCGGCTATCGGACTCACTCCAAAGCAGAGCAACTTGGAATTTCAAATTCATTCTCGCTACAGTATCCATAACATCATGCAGGCTCATATGCATGCAGCGCGAGATATGATGCGCTCTCAGTTTCGCTCAGGATGCCGCATCAAGACTGTATTGTGACACAACTTTCATATATTGCAGCACGTCTTGCCCTAAACTGGTTCACGTGGAAGCGCATCGCTCTAACTGAGTTCTCATTCTGTCTCTTGGGACGAAACATGAACCTTGCTTTTGATTGACGGTACCTAGATCTGACTCTCTGTTGTAATACTGTCTAGCCACATTGATTACAGCGTGACTTGACTCCAAGCCTTCGGTGGACTTGCCAGTATTCATGTACAATATGATCAACGACGCAGTATTCGGGACTCAGAAGGAGTGAGGCGCACTAGACACCTCATGCTGCGTCGTTGACTCATTGAGGAGTATCCATTGCAATACGTTACATGCAGTCTTGCCATGGAAGCTGGTGCATACCTAAGTGTTTGGTGGTAACTTGGATATGAAGCCATTCTGCCACAAAGGAGGGACTCCGGAGACGGCCTCTTCATTAATCAGTCCGTGTGGCCATCCATACTACTCCGCAGGGGCAACTTGGTGGGCTGTCTGAACAGACTCTACTTGGGTATTCTATGATTGTCGTATCAAGTGGTAATTTAGGTACTGAGGGTAATACCACGTAGATTGTTTTAAATCGTCTGCGGAATAGATTTATGTTGACTTCGAGAAGAAGAAAATGTTAACAGATTGACAAAATCAGCTTAGTTTGAGACTTCTCAAACAGGAGGTCATTACGCCTGTAATCGGACTAACAACTAAGCTATTGTACCTGACATAGAACTTCAGCACCGTTATCAAACCCAATTACCTTACAAGACTCCTCCCACAGCCGGTTTGCTTTCTCTTGATCAAAGGCCCATGGGGCGTATCCCATGTCCGCCCGAGAAGAAGGTTCAATTGCCAGGTCTTGTTCAATACGATCAGCAAGATACCGCCCTCCCTTCCCTTCACATTCTGCACCGACCGCCACCAGAACACTCGTTGCGGCTCCCTGGGCCGCGTTCTTCAAATGCCGAATCTCCTCCCAATCTCCTTCCGGCATCTCCAGCGGGTCATTTTCCATGTGCCGAGAAATCATTGTCAACACGCTGCCTGGATGCACAGAAAGTGCATGGAGTCCCTTATCCCCGAACCGGCGCTCAATCTCGTTAGCCAAGTAGATATTGGCTGTTTTGGACCTTGCATAGGCTCTGAGCGGATGATAGGGTAGGTGGTCGTAATTGAAGTCATTGAAATCGATTGGGCCGAGTCGATGGAGAGACGAAGTGACGGAGACTACGCGAGAGTTGAAGGAAGGGGATGAAGAGGCCAGTAGAGCTGACTGTAAGAGCCGAAAGAGAAGAAAATGACCAAGATAATTCGTCGCGAAGTGTGTCTCGAACCCGTCGATGGTGCTGCTTTTGGGGCACGCCATGACTCCTGCGTTGAGGATAAGTATGTTGATTTTGTTGTTGGTCTTTGCGAGGAAGGTTTGGGCGGCGTTGCACACAGAGGCGAGGGAGTCAAGAGACATCTCAAGCAGTTGAAGCCGTGCTCCACTGTCTGGAGTTGAAGTTCCGGCCATGTCTTCAATCGCCTCCCGGCCACTTACGAGGTCTCTGACACCCAGGTAGACAGTTGCGCCGGCTGCATGTAGAGCTCGCGCCGTTTCAAGCCCGATGCCTCTGTTCGCTCCTGTCACAAGTGCGGTCTTCCCTGACAGCCCATCACCAGCAAGTCCTTCATCTTCGATAATTCGCAAGGCAGTGGGTCGTGAGTCTCCCGGACCCTGTGGATTTTGGTGTGCAGTGATGTATCGAGCCATGGCTTTGAGACGCGTGTTCAATGATGCAACATTTGTTTTAGAGCAGTGATTATCACTTGGAAGCTTCTGTGCGTGTTTAAATGAACATCATCCTCATTCCGAGTCGAGAACCAGACGCTCCTGTCCTTCCTGAAATGGCGATTCTCTCACGTGCCTTTCAGGCAGCAGTGCAGGGATTGGAGACCTTCAACAAGCTTGCGGGCGTTCCTTGGTTCAAAAGTCGGTCACATTTTGAACGGATAGACTCAGGGCCGTACTCCTATTGGCGTGAGATCAGATTAGTGCTGCGATCCGTGATTTTCGTTGAGTTGTGGATGGTCGGTTCGGATTGAAGCGAAAGGAGGAGCGCGTAATCATTTCTTCACTAAGCAGGGTTGAAGCTGTTACAGTAGCGGCAACCAAACCTGTGCGGACGTGGGCGCTATTCCCGCAACTCCGCACGGAGCCTCTCCAAGAATTCCCTCTCAATCGGGACTCGGAGGCGGAGCGGAGTGGGGTCGCGGTGAATGCGGCGAGAGCGGCCGCATCTGAGCTCGTCGTACTCGGGTCACCGTCATGCTTTCTAAAGCTTCACATTGAAGAAGCGTGCTATTAATTCACGCACGATACCTTTCTTGTTACTACTTAAATCCTCATGCCCACGGAAAGGTCTTGACACAGTGCACATGGAAAATCAGATTCACATGCAATCATTGACAGTCCAAATCCCCATTCCTCCACTTTAAGCCACGATGAGCGTCCGTTGTAGTACTCTCAGCCCCCATAAGCCCACTCTCACAGAGGAGAACTTGCCGGATCAGGCAGGAAAGGTAAGACCCTCTCTTCCCGGTGCATCTTGAGTTCGCCGATGACTGACACACTACCACCGTTAAGGTCTTCCTCATTACCGGTGCCTCTGGTGGTATCGGCACGGAGCTAGTCAAGATTCTCTACTCGAAAAATGCCAAGATCTGGCTGGCTGCTCGCAGCTATTCTAAGACACAGGCTGTCATCAATGAGATCAAAGCTGCTCACCCAAGATCAACTGGGGAGATGGTCTTCTTGGAACTCCAGCTAGACGACTTATCCACCATCAAGGCATCAGCGCAGCAGTTTCTTTCCCGGGAGAACCGGCTAGATGTGCTCTGGAACAACGCCGGTGTGATGGTCCCACCTCAGGGCTCTACGACTGTACAAGGACATGAACTGCAGCTCGGTATCAACAACCTCGGTCATCAACTCTTCACGCAGCTGTTGACTCCCCTCTTGGAGAGGACATCGCAGATAGCGCCACACGACGCCGTTAGAGTCGTATGGGTGTCTTCAAGTGCAGCTGATGGTGCGCCGCGCCCGGCCATCGACTTTTCCAACATGGACTACCATAAAGAGGAGGGAATCTGGTCCAAGTAGTCCAGAAGCAAGGCTGGGAACGTGATCCAGGCGGGGGAATATGCGCGTAGGATGAAGGGAAGTGGTATTATCAGTTTGGTAAGTACCCCAACCTACAAGGGCGAGCACGCCACTAAATACCGACTGTTCATAGTCATTGAACCCGGGCAACTTTGTTACCAACCTTCAGCAAAATATGCCAAAAATGCAATTGGCCATGTTTGTAAGTCTCGATTATTCCAGTCAGAGACCCAGTGGGGGACTAACATGACCTAGAAACTCATATCGCATCCGCCAAAGAATGGCGCGTACACTGAGCTGTTTGCTGGGTTGGATCAGTCGATTACTTCAGAGGACAATGGCAGCTGGGGTACGTTAACTCGGCGGTCTGCAGCCGAAATATTGCTAACGACCGTACCAAAAAAACAGTGTCACCATTCGGGAAGAAGGAAGAGCCCCGGAAAGACCTCATCGACCCCGAGTTAGGCGCGAAATATTGGGAATGGTGCGAAGCCCAGGTCAAGCCCTTTTCTTGAGCTGTCCCGGTACCACCATTAAACTCCTGAGGGCTGCGGAGAATGGTAGGTGGTAGCAGCCCTTACCTCGCTGGCCAATACGGGATGAAGTCTTGTCAATTTTATCATGCACAATATGTACAAGAATGGTCCAGATTAATTGATGTATTTTTCCAGTAATCAATGGGTATCTTTAGATAAGGTATGATTGAAGTGCAAACGAGAGATCCGATGGACTTCGTTTGGACAAATTTTGCTGTTCTGGTTGACCACCCCGTCTGAGCAGGCGGGCGACCCGCTAACGGCAGGGTCGGGAAGCGCTAATGGCCCCCAATTTCGCCTATCATTGGGGGACTAGCTCGCAAAATAGACGGTGAAGTCTTCGGGGTGGCGGAGGGTTGGCTTTGTGTCACTCTTGAACTTCCTGGCTTCTCCAACGCAATGAGAAGCATGTCCCTAACCCACTGTTTGCTGATTGATCCAAGCCAAGTGGCACTTCTTTTCTTGTATTTAATGTTTCAAATTGCTTGTCGACGTCTGAGAAATAGGCGCTTTGGCCAGGAAATCCTTGTTGGGAATGCTGCTTACATTATCAGCGACCCATGCCCACTACCGACATTCACCACCGAATTATTGACTTGGCGACACGTGATGAGACACTTCCAGATTCATACTCATCTCAGGGGCCGCAATTCTAGAATACGAATGTCCGGTCCCAACAAAAACTCACGAAGATCATAGAAGAAACATCTCATCTTTGAAGTCCAACATCTTGAACAACTTTACATCACACAGACTCGCAGCTCCAGCTAGGCAGCGAAAGGAAGCCCCCCCACAGCAATCACGAAGGAGCGTCAGCGAGAGTCATGGCGGCCCCAATCGCGGCCGTGAGGCGCAAACCCCTGCCGGGCCAACAGTTTCCCGGCCCGCCGCCGATGCCGCCACCTCCCGATTTCGACCCCTTTCCGCAGCGTCGACCGGTCCTTCGCGGAGCGCGGTCAACGCCGAACTTGAGAGATTCGGCGGAGCCGTCAATCTACGATCCGCCACCAGCCTACGAGGAGTTTCCGGGTGTGGACGCGAGTGGCAGGCTCAACATCATTCCCCCTAGCCCAGGGAGGCTTCCATCACCGCCTCCGCCAAGCCCAGGACCGTTATTTCCTGGGCCGCCATCTTGTGCAGAGTCTTTCAACGAGCCGAGATATCGACCTTATCGACCTCCAGTATCTCCGGTCTCTCCGGTGTCTCCCATGTCAACGGGCCCGCCTCCGCCTTCAAAATCAGAAGCATCTTCATCCGTATCTCATTACCAACCTTCACAGCCAAGCGGCTTTCATCCTCCGATCAAATCGGGAACATTTGCAGTCCCTTCCAACTACATCCCTCCACCACCACCACCTTTCCCTCCTCCATCAAATGCGGCGACATTCCCCGTAGCCGCACACGAGCGCCCTCCAGCTTCTCCAGTCTTCCCGGGCCCACCCTCGGCGGAGACATTTCCCTTGGCAGGGTCTCGGCCGCCAGTCTCACCAAGCTATGCCCCTTCCGAGGCCCCATCAGCAGATTCACAAGCACAAGAAAAGACGTTCTGGCAAACAGCGCTTGACGAGACAAAGTACTTTGCCGGTGGACTAATTAGCCACCCATTCGAGTATACCAAGCACTACGCAATTCTCCGCCATTCCACTGTCTTGGTCTGGTACCGCGGTCCATCAACCTCAGTCACTGTCACTATCTTCTCAGATGCGCCACTGCCTCCTACGCGCACGGTATGGCTTCAACGAAAAGGCTTCTCAGGGAACATGGGCATGAACCTCAAGTCCCTGGTCGGAGCAAACGACTCTTGGCTGGATGTCACACCCTCATCACAAGCTTCGCCTACGGATATGCCAGAAGGCGATGAGAGGGGTTGCCAACGCGATATCAAGAAGTTCCTCAAAAAAGCACCGAAGAACCTCAGCAAATACATGCCGCGAGAGACACATGTCATCCGTATTCCCGCAGCCGCCGACGATGGATACTTCCGCCTTGTTCTCTGCACCGGCGGTGGCGATGGTGGGAGCAGTAAGAGGAAGGTCCTCTGCCCCAGCCCAGTCTTCCGCATTGCCAGCACGTCAACGGACGCGAGTGTGGTACGCGGGGCAAGTTTTGCCAGCATGCCGCTTGAACTCGGTATCAAAGCCGGCTCCATTGTTGCCAACACCGTTGTAAATAGGTACGTGGGACCTGCTGTTGCTGTGGTGCAGTCACGTACGAAGAAGCTCCAGACGGCCAAGTTCGTTACGAAACACGCTACGCACATTGCATATGGCAAGTCTGCCATCGATAAATCGGGTATCAAGACAACTGTCACGGAGTACGAGGCACAATATGCCACCACCAGAGGCGGTGGATACGCTCCATGGCAGGGTGATGATGCTAGCTTCGATGAAGCACCTCCAGAAGTTATTGGCCCAGACTCCGGACCCATGGACCCGTTCCCTATCAAATTTGATGGAAGAATCGTTCGAGGGACTGGCAGAGGCGGCATGGAGCTTGGTATCCCGACGGCAAATCTCAGTGGCATACCCGAGGACGTCAAGATGCGCATGCGAGGAGTTTACTTTGGCTGGGCCCGCGTTGTGCCAAGGAGCGGACTAGAGCACATTTCCACCGATTGGCACGAGAGTATTATCACCGTTGGGCCAGCCCCCTACGCTACTCCACGCGTCACAGCTGAGAATGTCGCGACGGTGCACATCATCCACGAGTTTGGCGGCGCTCTGTTCCTGGAGACAAAGTTGAAAGTCATAGTCATGGGCCAACTACGGGTATCCACGCCCCCAGTCGGTTCGGATGCGGCTCTACAGGCGTACGGCACGGACGTCTTGCTTACCGTTGCGAGCTTGAGTCGTGACAACTGGGGTCCGATTGAGACGAGGGAGCGGATGAGGACAATGAGGAGCGAGATGAGTTTAGCTGATCGCTACGTTGAGACCAGAGAGAAAGTGCAGAAGCAGGTCGACCGGATACCTGTTCATCTGGCCGGTGTCAGAACGGAGGGCGCCGCATTGAGAGACAAGGCCTATGGAAATGGGGGAATATGGATTCCAAGATAGAGAGGATTTCATTTCTGACAGGCATTCACTGTTGCGAGCGCGCATCTGACGATTCGAATCCTCGGGGCACAAGATCTCCGGGGCAACTCATGTTCATACCAATTAGACGTTATAATCACTTCATGAATTTCCATCCTCCATAGAGACCCTTCGGTGTGCACAGATTTTGACTCCTGGATAAAAGGGAGGGAAACTGTCAAAGGTTGCGTCTTATGTCACGTGCGAGTCTGCGCTTGAGCCTTTGAAGCGGCATTCAAATTCCGCTTTGATTTCCAACTGCCAAGCGTTCTAGTCCGATCTCGTTCGCCGGGACGCAAGGCAGTAGGCTCCTTCCTGCCTTTCCAACCAAATATGTGTGCCTTGACATACGATGTTAGCGGCAAATTCGACTCCAATTTCTAAGCATCTCACCTCATAACCAGCAGAATCTTGGCAATGAGATCATCGGCAACACCAGCCGTTCCTTGGAGATGCAAGAACGTTAATCATTATTAATAGTCAGGATGTTCTTAGTCCTATATAATGCAGAACTTTTGCTCGTCTTCGGTTACTGCCAGCACAATTGCAACACCCCATCCCAAGCTGCACTCATCATGCCGTCCCGTATTTCAGTTCTGCCCGCTTCAACTCAAGTTGGAAAACAGACTATTCGGTTCCTCTTACAATCTGAGCAAAAGCCACTTATTCGCGGGTTCTATCGGGATATTGCTAAGGCTCCCGCTGAGTTTACTAGTTTCCCCAACTTTCAAGCAGTTCAGGGAGACATCGCCACCGGAAAAGGTCTCGACTTCACCGACTCAGATGCCGTGCTTTACATTCCACCACCAACTTGGGATGGAACAGACCAAGCAGAGTTCGCTCACAAGACGGCCAACTTTGTTGCAAACGCACTGAAAAAGTCTCGAAGTATTAAGAGATTGGTCATCCAATCGGCGTTAGGTGCTCAGCATGAACCGGAGAAAATTGTGAGTCTTGACTGTAGCAAAATCCACGATGCGGTGGTCGCTGAACATATATAAAGGGCACACTCAAGCTCAACAATATCGCGGACAATATTCTTCGAGATGCAGCACCGGAAGTCATCATTGTCCGACCAGGCTATTACTTTCATGTTTGGCAAGAGGCCTTGAAGACGATGCAGGAGGACCCACCAAGGTTCGAGTCGCCATTCTCACCAGCAGACTGGAAGATTCCTATGGTACCTAAGCTCAAAATGTCAGGCGCACGAGAGTATTCACTGACGGCCTCGCAGCTTAGCACCAAGGATATTGGCCAATATTGCGCCGAGACACTCCTTGCCAACGCCATCGACCCAAGCAAGCGAGACATAAGACTTTTTGGGCCCCAGCATTACAGCCCACTCGATGTAAAAGAAGCTCTCGAGGTCGTTACCGGAAGGAAAGGCGAGATGATTCTGGTCCCTGAGGCTGGACTCGCGGAGTACTGGGGTAAACAGATTCCAGAGGTTTATCTGCCGGAGTTTGTCAAGTTCATCAAAGCACAGTTGCCTGGTGGAGTAATGGCTCAAGATTATGAAGATGGGGAGGGCTCGGTCAGGTGTCATACCAGCTTGGAGGAAGAGTTGCGGGAGATGCTTGCACAGCATCAATGAGCGCTGTCGTTGTCTGGCCAGACCTTCGCAATTCAACTTGTCCGAAGCGTTGCGATGAATGTCGGCCATTAGCAAAATGTCCGATGCCGTCCGTATTCATCCGAATTGCGAAGCGGTCAGAAGAATAGCGAATTACTGTCAAATTGATTGTGGGAGGCCTAGCGGCCGGAGGGATGAGCTGGTCAACCTACGCCGACAGTGAGCTTCGAAGTCGACGATGAGAAAGCAGTTTGATCTACCCTAAGTATTTCTAGTCATCCAACGAGCTGAGAGATCTCCAAATGACGTTGTGATGCGTTGATTTTCCTGTCCGTAAACTTTGCTTGCTACATTGCCATGCAGACTTTGTAGACAAGTAGAACCGCTCCAATTCCCCTCCCACCGGCTATGGGCTGCAGCTTCCGGACCCCGAAATAGTTCGCCTCGTCCCATTTTGACGCGACCCAAGAAATAAGCGATTCTTGTTTTCCACCTACGATTTTCATTTTGGTTGGTCAACGAACGCATCATATTGACATTGATTGGCTGGCCTTCACGCTTGGGATGGATGCAGCTGGAACTAAAGCGAGCGGCTGCAGGTGATCACGCGAAGATCAAGGTAGACTTCCCGTCCACGAGTTACATCCCGCGGATTTTAAATCGCGCGACTGATCAACCATCTGCGTTTTAAGGATTTGACCCCGTTTCAAAACGTCTCTTAGGGTATTATCTGGGGTATCGGCTTACGGCTTTACTTGCGAGTCCGGCGCCGAAAGTGCCAGCGAAATCAGTCAGAGCATGGGCTAAAGATTCTCCCACTTCTTTACGTATATGTTGCGAGGGAATTGACATCGTAGGAAATAACGCTCACTTTCTGAGTTTATCGCCTCAATTTCAGCACCGGGTCTTCACAATGCACGCCATCGAAACTGGTATGCTCCCTTGGGCGTGCATAGGCCTTGCTACATTCGCAATAATTCGAGTAAGTTCGGAACCACAAAACTTCGATAAGAAAGAGGGCTTTGACTAGAATGATGATCTGACTATACGTCCAGTTACTATTCTTGGGCCTACGTAACCCCTTAAACCATATACCTGGGCCATGGTACACTCGATTCACACATTATGTCTTGAAATACAAGACTATGAGCGGCTGCCGGATCCACTACGTGCATGCTTTGCATTCCCGCTACGGACCCATCGTCAGGATCTCGCCATTTCAAGTTGCCGTTGCAGACCCCGAGGGATTTACCGCCATCCACCGCATCGGGTCGGGTTTCGTTAAGACCCAATGGTACGAGGACTTCTCCGGCGGATCCGGCATTGGTATTGGGGTCTTCGCCATGACAGACACGAAGAGACATGCAGCGCGACGCAAGTTGTTCGCTCGCGCTTTCTCCACCGCCAACATCCGACAAAATTGCGAATCGGTTGTCAGAGAGAAGGTTGTCAAAGCTGTCGACAGAATCAAGGCCGAGGCGCTAAATGGTTTCGCGGACGTGCTCCACTGGTGGCTTCTCATGGCCTCGGATGTGATCGGCCAGCTGGCATTTGGAGAGTCCTTTGAGCTTCTTGAGAGTGGGAAGGTCAGTGAAACGCAGCTATGATGTTACTGGCAACTACAACAGTCTTCATGCAGTCAATCATTGAGACTTTTGAGTTCGCTGGCTAATGAACAGCAGAAAAACGACTACATCGAAACCCTCCACATGGCCGCGATCAGCGCAACACTCAGCTATGAGTTGCCCTGGCTCCACAAAATTTCTGGGTACATCCCCATCAAAGCATTGCAGAGGGTTCTCAACTCTGGCAATAAAGTCAGCGAATATGGCGGCAAGGCCGTCTCCAATTTGATGAGACACAGAGACAACAAGGCAAACATCTTCGCAAACATGCTAGCCGAGTGCGATGCCAACGAGAAGGTAGATCTTACACCGCAAGACATCAGGATTGAGGCCAACAACTTTATCTTCGCGGGTGCTGACACAACATCATCGACACTAACCTACCTCGTCTGGGCGGTGCTCAAGAGACCTGATCTCCAATCTCGACTGGAAGAGGAGGTAGCGGCAGTTGAGGAGTCATTGCTGCTGGAAGATGCTTTCCTGGAGAAGTTGCCCCTCCTGAACGCAGTTGTCGAGGAGACTTTGCGGCTCTACACTGCTTTACCAAGCAATCTGTCACGCGTAGTCCCTTCAAAAGGCACAACTCTGGGAAGCTATTTCATCCCGGCCGGTTTGCAGGTTGAGACACAAGCATTTACCCTTCATCGAAACGCCGAGATCTGGCCCGAGCCACTCAAGTAAGTCGCGCATAGCCTATGTAGGACTACGAATGCTAACCAAAAAAGATTTGCTGAGACAAGATGGCTTAATCCAAATGGGCTAAGTCCCTTGCAAAAGAGCACATTCTGCCCCTTTGGAGCGGGGACGCGCGTGTGCGTTGGACTCCACTTGGCTCGCATGGAGCTCAGGATGGGTGCCGCATTGTTGTTCAAAAAATGCCCTGACTTGAAGCTTTCGGCATCAATGAGGGATTCCATGATGGATATGGAGAACTTCTTCATTATTGCGCCCGTTGGCCACCAGTGTGATGTCACGCTTGACGCTTGAGAAAATGCATTGATTTCGCGAACATAGCATCTAATGAGTTCAAACAATAGAAACCATTCCTCTCCAGACATAGGATACGCTCAGGAAACACCATCGCACGACTTGCTGTATTACTAGGCTGTCAAGATTGTATCGAGAATAGTGACACGCTTCTCTATGCACTACTTTTACCTCCGATACCTAGTGCTATTCTTTTGCAGGTCCCCAACAACAAGACTTTGCAGTCCTGACCCTGTGATATTATCAAGGGGAGCAACAAAGGCCATTTGGCTCCAGCTGAATTGCGTGTTGCGACCGCCGTAGACGAATACCTCAAATCGTCCGGCAAACACCCCGTTAATCCATGCTACGCTGCCATGCAAGACATCGGTCTCAATCCTTATCTCTGCTGGTAGTGCCGACACCGTCACCGGATCATGTGTCGAGGTGCTTACATTCACCCAAATCCGTCCCGGATGTCCAGGATCAAGTTCAAGCGCGTCCTTCTCGTTCACAGATCGCAGAGGGTATAGGTAGCCATCCGCATTGAAAACAAGGCTTCCGTCGTTCCCAAGGGATAGTGTATTGTCTGGGCCTGAGAGAGTGAAAGGGCCCGTCGCGTTGAGTGTAAGGGTATAGTTCATTCCCTTGCTTCCATGTCCAAGATGCACCTCTGCAACGTTTTTGTCAGAGCGACTCCACGAAATGAGAGACTTGGAAGAACCAGTGGGCGGTAAAACTCGGTCCAGATTCTGGCCAGGTGCAAGAGGCGAGAAGACATCGATGCTGGATGAGACTTCGTCATCCACAAGCTTGGGCCCACGGCTGCCAGACCATGATCGGGCGCCAACCAGTGCAATTCCTCGACGCATTGCGTAGTATGCTTCAAGCTGAGTAGATGCGTCCGGTCCGTTGTCATTCCATGCTGCCAGAATGGCGCCTTTGTTGTCTGGAGATGCGTCTGGCACTTGCTCAGTTTTGTTGAACGGGTTGTAATCGGCCGGTGTCCACTGCCAACCGGACTCATCGGCGAAGTTGAGCACACGGCTCTCGTTGAAGAATTGCGGATATCTAGCCGGTAAAATGGGCACGTGGTCGTTTTTGATGGACATGTATGCCCACCAATCTTCTGAGTTGATGATATCGTATCCAGTGTTCGCAAGGAGCACTGGGTCTGACTGCCCGTATTGCCAATGTTGGATGATGGCGTCTTTCGAGATGGTGAGATTCTCTGAGGGCTCTTCTGTTCCCCAGATACGAATTTTCTTGCCGGTTGTGTTGTTGATGAACTCTGACATCTCGTTTACAAAGCCGATGTAGTCGTCGGCGAGCGTAGCGTCGTACTCGTCCGCGCCCACATGGACCTCCTTGGTCTCGAACCAAGGGAGAAACTCAGACCAGATGCGCTTCACCGTTGGGATTGTGTCCGGATGCGAAAGGTTGAGTAAGTCGCGCTTTGCCAGAGATAGCTCTGGCTTCCACTTTGTCAGATACAGGCAGTGGCCAGGGGCCTCAATCTCGGGAATAACAGTGACACCCCTCGCAGCGCAATGGCTTTGCAGATCGGCAAAGTCCTCTCGGCTCAGAGTCTCATTCTCGCGACCATGCAAGATGGGCAGTAGTGACTCGTCCTCAGGTTTCAATGAGAAGTGCGAATAGACGTCTTGCCATGATTCGTTCTTTCCGCGATTGAGCGGGTAGTTGTCGGAGAGATGGTAGTGAAACTCGCTCAACTTGAAGAAAGACGCGTAGCTGCACAGTTCCTTTAAGAATCCTGGTGCGTACCACTTACGCCCGGCGTCTAGCATAAAGCCGCGAGTCTCGTATGCCGGTGCATCAACCGTCGTTCCCACAGGAAGGCTTCCATTATGGGCAACGAGAAGCTGTAAGAGCGTTCTTGTTCCCCACCACATACCCCGGGCTCTGGTGCCACCGATAACTGCGGCGGTAGGCGAGACAGTGAGCTCATAGCCTTCCGATGTGGACTTGCCGTTTTGATAGGTGATCGCAAATCTGTTGCCCGTGAACGAGCCGAGAAAGATACCGCTAGCGTTGACATTGGCGATGCGATCCACACGCTGCAAAGTCCAGTTCTCGCCTGTAAGCTTGCTGATGTCTTCTCGGAAGAGTGTGGCAAAGTCGAAGCCACTGGGTGGTATTAATGTGAGGCCATCCGTATCGGTTTTGCATGCAAGCTCGTTTTCAATGAAGATAGTCTTTGGGCTCGTTGCCGACGACCACACCGCTCCGGTGGCCGCCGATCCCGATGTTCGGAGCGGGGGCGGGAGAAGTTGGAGCCCCCAGGTCAATGCCGGAGCGCATAGCAGCGCCGCGATGATTCCGACAACCATTGGATTCGATGCAGTGTCGTCACAGCTCAACGAAACTCCGATTGGCAACTGTATTCGAAAAAGGTGTGGTCGGTCGGCATTTTGACAGATCAACACTACTTTTATTGCATCTGATCTCTCTCGTATCTCGGGTTTCCCCTCACGTCATTCAACCTAGATAAGAGAGACCCCGCACAACCAACTGGGATCTTGATGTAACAATGCATGTTGTGCGATAGTAACGTCACGCAACGATGATCATCGAATCGGCGCAGGGATGCCGACAAGACCGCCAATTTTTTTTGCCAAGGGCCCTTCTGCACTGGGAATGCGAGGGAGTCGCTTAATCGAAGAAACAGTTGATGATGGCAAACAGTACTGGGTTCCACAACTGCACGTCTCAGGAAACCGAGAGTTGGCTTTGGGACTTGCAAATGGTCAGAACTCAACGTCGCGATTAATTATTGAATTTGGCATGAGAAGTCACTTGTGGAAGTGACAATTGTAGCAAGATGTCAAGAACGATATTGAGCGCAAGCAGTGTAGTCATTCATGTGGCAATCAAAGCAGCTGAAGTTCATGTTGTTAAGACAACAAGATTGGGTTTTATTGAGATTAGAATCATTTGAAAGAATATTTGGCAATGTTAGAAGTGAACCGGAAGATGATGGCAGCTTTCAGGGTTGTGTATCACGAAGGTATGTTGCAGTATTTTCGAGATGTGCTCAGTCTCGGCCCAATTATTCGGAGCAAGACCAGCAAAGCGTGGAGTTGGCACTGGCGCAAGAAGTAGCCATGGTGGCCTTCTGAGGGTAGGGGCACAAGATCTGCTGCTGAGCAGTGTTGTTGGAGGTCGTTACAACAACCGGCGAAGATTGAGGTTCAGTGCCATTCTCAACCCAAGCTCGAAGCTGCGAAAACATCTGCTCGGGTTGGCCACCGTTACCTCCCCAGCAGTGTTCAAGGCCGGGCACGCGGTAGTACTTGTAGAACGAGGTGACGTTCCCGACAAAGTCTGCGACCTTGTTGTAGTAGCGAAGTGTGCCTCCCGGAGAGATGCTTTGATCGGCCTGAAACAGTCAGTATCACCGCAGATGCAAGGGCAAAAGATGACATGAAAGGCAACTTACAAGTCCGTGGTAGGTCATCAGCTTTCCGCCGGCGTCTCTGAAGTCTCGCAGGTCGGCTTCGTCGGTCTCCATGTTGGAAGCAAAGGTCAACTTGACAGCGCGGTAGATGGTGTCAAAGGTTCCATCAGTGATGTTAGGAAGCGTTGCGCTCGGGTCTTTCATAACGAAGGCTTGCCAGGGGAAGAGGATATTTGCACGGCCAGCGCTGGTGCAAACCTCACCGGTGCAGTTGGTTGGAGCAATGACTGAGAGATCGCTTCCGATTTCATAGCCATCGTACAAAAACTTTCCGTTCGAGAAGCGAGGTCCGGTCCATGAGGCGTTGGCAACGGCGGCAGCGGCTTGGGTGATTGCGAGTGTGGTGTTGGTTGTAGAGCAGAAGAAAGAGTCGCCGACGTGGCTGAAGGGATCGAAGGCGGCCCGGCAAGCTTCAGGGTCGCTGATGAGTCCATCCTTCACACCATCTAAACTGTCACAAGCAGCGATTCCGAGAGTAGTGAGCGCGTTGAGCTCGCAGTCGCGAGGGAACTGTTGCGTGTTCTCCATGTAGAAGCTGGGCCAGATAGAGTTGATGTAAAACTCAGCCCAGTTCAGCGCGGGGGCCGCCGCCATGATGCCGTCGTAGACATCTGGGTACTGCTGCGCGACCTTCATGCCCATGCGGCCGCCTTGGGAACAGCCATTCCAATAGGAATAGAGAGGCTCTTGACCGTAGTAAGATGAAATAAGTTGCTTCACAATGACAGCCTGATGAAACGATTAGTCAGTGCGGCGGAACAGGACGCAGAGCCAGATACTTGACTTACCTCGTCTTTCATGGCGACTTGGCCAAAGTTTTGCAGCGCATTCGTGTCGAGAACTCCGGGGCTCTTCAACAGCCAGTCGGTGGGATTTTGAGCAGTGGGGATCCCAGCATCGGTGGTGACGGTAGCATAGCCACTGGCGACCGCGTTGGTCATGGCAGCGTAGCTGAGAATGAAGCGACCCGGCGTCCAGCCGCCACCTCCAACTGCCTGAAGTCGACCGTTGTAGTTCTCTTGGGTTGGTAGCCAAGCTTCCACAATGATATTATCGTCCTGAGTTGTGTGGCTGTAAGTCACCGTGACGTTACAAAAGGTGGCATTCTGCACGTCAAGAGCCGGCTGTGAATACGTCCAGCCCTTGGGTACATTGAAACTGTAATCGGTGACAAGGTTGGCTTCAATTGAGTGGATTTGAGCTCCGAAAAGGGTGGTATTGGTAAACGCTGCAGGGGCGCAGCCCGTGGCGTTGACGGCGAGGGCGGACATGACTGTTGTAGTGAAGGGACGCTGCAAGTTGTCGGAATAGCAAGCCATGCATGCTCTGGCTTCGGGGAGAGCTTTAAATACTATTAGCAGTAACTGGATCGCCGAGATCTTCATCCTGAGGACAGTGAGTAAAATGAAGCATTGATCGATAAAATTAATGTCTTTGTCATCCGTTGTCTAGACCCTCGATTGTGAGAGGGCATCTTCCACTGACTGAGGGTCGCCGGCGTGGCTCATCCACTCCAAAAAATTCCGTATTCAATACGAGAGCGGGTATGGACCCACAATTGAGCCGGCTCCGTGCCGGCACTCCAGAGACCCGGACGTAGCCTATGTCGGCGCTTGCAATCAGGGCGTCATCATTGGTTTCAGGCCCAGAGATTCGGAGATTTCATGGCACGCATGGGGGGTTTTTTCTTTCTTTTCGCCTGTAGCACTATATTGGCCTGTCTACCTCCCATACACGACCTTTCCTGAAGCCGTTGTAGTGGCATTAAAACTTTCAGGTAATATCTGTATTGGTAATCAGAACGTGGCACTTGGAAAGTTTACCGGTTGAAGATAGGTCTACAATTTTATTTGCACTAAAAGACTCTAAGTTCTCAATATCAATCATCGTGTTTGAATTCCTGGCCAACAAGCTTCTCACTCAACGCCCACAGCCTCTTCGCATCAACCTCGCTGGTTGCCCACGAGTATACCTCCTCCAATTCAGGATCAGCGACGTGGCAGTCAGACAAAAAGGCACCGTTCTGATCCTTGATGGTCTCATCAAAAGAAGCGAAAACATGAGTTGCTGCCCCTTGATCCAAGGTCTTGATCTGCATATCGGCCATGCCAAAGAGCCACTTGTTCCCGTAAATGTGGTCCATCTCCGTCAGGTCTGCCGAAAAGGCGGCTTGGTCTTGTAGTCCATGTGTTGCGAGATTGGTAAAACTCACACCAGGACACATACCGAAGGACAGGAGGCCCTTGCCGCCGAGCTTCCTAGCCAGCGCCAGGGCAGTAAGTGCATTGGCCGTCTTCGACTGGCCGTACGCCAACCACCTCTGGTAGTTCTTGCCCTCGTTGAAGTTGTAGTCGGTCCAGCGAATGTTGCCGACGCGGTGGACGCCACTCGACACGAAAACGACCCGGGGAGCTTTGGCGGCAAGAATCTTCTTGATGATCAAGTTGGTGAAAAGAAAGTGACTGAGATGATTCGTTTGAAATTGACTCTCGAAACCATCTTCTGTCAGCTTGTACGGCACAGCCATAATTCCAGCATTGTTGACAAGCAGGTCAATCGCAGGAACATCGGCCCATGACATGACTGTCTCGGCAGCTTTGCGGACGCTGCTGAAGGACATGAGATCCATTGGAAGAAGCTTGACGATGATTTCCGGGTAGGCGGTCTTGAGGGCATCCGCAACAGGCTGCATCTTTGAGACGGACCGACTGGCTAGAATTACAGTCCCAGGCTTGCCCGCGGCAACTTGGGTGATGAAGCTCTCGCCAAGACTTCCAGGTGAGGGACCTGTGACGAGAATGGTCTTTCCGGCAATTCGAGGTGCATGGAACTCTACCAGCTCGCTAGCAGTGGTGTTGGAGTTGCAAGTGGGTGCCATGTTGATAGAATGCACTGAAGTGTCTAAGAAAGGAGGTACGATAGAGCTTGATTGTGAGATGAATGATGGTGGACCGAGAGTTGATGAATTGAGGTACGCTGTATCTTTTATGTTATTTTCAACGTTTTGAATCGGAGTCATTGTCAATTGTGTGGCGCATTGCTGGTGCCGTTGATGTTGACCGTGATGATGGACCCACCAAATCGGCGTGAAATCCAGCCGTGCTCGGAGACTTAACGTCAATGCAACTATTCCCAGTAGCGGACTTCACGGTCTCCGCTGTGCACCACTTTCCCGTCCCTTGGACTTAACGGATTTACGAATGGGACACTCCGTGTCATGCATTTGACCTTTCGTGATAGCCTTTCACATTGGGCGCAATCAAAATTCGCATCTGTGTTGAATTAAGTCGATACTTCTAGCTTGCTCTTTGTCAACGGCGGTGTAAGTGAAAGTGGGGCGCGATTGCAATCTGACAACAGGCGTAAAATTCGTGGTTCTTCACCTCCCGTCATAGCTTGGCCAGAATTACACTGAGATACGTCAGCCAGCTCTTCCAATAAGGCAGCCTTATTGATCCTTCGGCAAGTTATTGCCCAAATTTCACGACACAGAATGCACAAATGCCGATCAGAGGAACAACTGCCTAAGTCTGGGAAGATCTGCCCAACTAGCCAAACTCTGTTACGTACAGCACCACAGGGTCAGTGCTGAAACCCAACTAAACCCACACACAGGAGAACATTGCCTAAACACTTTTTAGAAGGAAACTCCGCTAGAAACTAGCCAGTACAAAGTCCGCACACCTTTCATGGTAATGCTTGCAACATCATACTCGTGAACGACCGTGGAGATATTACGAACCACGTCAATGAAGCTTTCTTATTTTCGTAACAGGCTTACTAGGCGAAGAAACCGTCCGTCCGCCGTTTCAAAAAGCTGTGTTGCGGAATGGACTCAGAGTACAAGTAAAGCCAAGTTGATGCCCAAGATCAGTTGTCGTCCATCTCATACTCGATCAATCAGCCAGCATCAACTGAACACTCCATCTGTCATCCAAAGTCATTCAGCCATCCTCCATCAATAAGTCAACATGTCTTCCTCCGACTCAATCCGTTTCGACAACCGCGTCGCTATTGTCACCGGGTCTGGTCGCGGTCTAGGCTGCCAACATGCCCTTCTCCTCGGAGCCCTTGGCGCTGCCGTGGTAGTCAACAGCACCACATCCACCACAGCTCAAGCGACCGCCGACGATATCATCAAAGCGGGCGGAAAGGCCACCGTCTGCGTTGGCTCCGTCTCGGATGAATCAGTCGCCAAGGCCTTGGTCAAAACGGCCATCGATACTTTTGGCCGCATCGACATCATCATCAACAACGCCGGAACATTTTACCCCAAGCCGTTCGAAGAAACTACTGCGGCCGACTTGCGGGAGATGCTCTCGGTCCATGTCGAAGGATCCTACAACCTCACGCACGCAGCCTGGCCTCACATGCAGAAGCAGAAGTACGGCCGCATCGTGATGATCACATCTCACACCATCTTTGGAATGGCCGGATCTGCGGCTTATGCAGCTGCCAAACTTGCCCTCGTGGGCATGGCCAAGACACTCGCCATTGAGGGAGAACCGCACGGCATCCTGGTCAACTCTGTGGCAACGACGGCATTTACCGACGCGGTCCAGAAGAACACCCCGGACGCGGGGATGCAAGCATTCATGAAAGCCAACTTGCCTGCCGAAGACCCGGCGCGGGCTGTTGTATGGCTAGCACACGAGGATTGCAAGGCTAATGGCGAGGTCATTGGTGCTCAGGGCCGAGTTGTCAGTCGGATCTTTTTGGGTGAGACCAAGGGGTTTCAGGGGTCTTGCGAAGGAGAGTGGAAAGTTGAGAACGTCCGAGATAGTTGGTCGCAAGTTGTTGATGAGAAGGACTATGTCGTACCTGCGAACACAAATGAGCTTGGAGGCTTGCTTTTCAAGCGACTGGCATCTCAGTCCTAGTGGTTTCACACATATCGACTGTAAAGTCGCCGTGGGCAACGGAGGTTCAACGACACATGGCTTCAAAGATATTGTTAACCATGGGCCTGGATGAGACATGGTGCGCTACAACTGGAGCAAAGCTTCCAAGATGATAATAATTTTGACAGTACAATACCATTAGGTACTTTGAGAGACACTGACTTCTTCATACAATTTTAACAATCCTCTTTTCCCGCTCTTCAAACCAATTGATGGCTGCAGCGTTTTTGAATTTGAAATAGCCCAGTCTCTCCGATGGATCCCGGCCGTTACAAGTGAGAATAATCCCATAAGACTTGTAAACCGATCCAATACATGTGCATCGGAGCTCAAGAAGCATCACTCTTTGACGGTGAGGCTTCGATGGACAGTCCCAAGTGACGTCTACTGGCAATTTAGAAAAAGACGAGTCGCGGCGTCGGCAGGAAGACGTAGCTAAGTCCGGCTTGCCCCTTGTATCTACTCCTCCTTCTCTCTGCGGCTCATCTGCTGACTTGGCAGTGGGCAACTGACTACGTCGTCTTGGGGCCAGGCTTCAGCCGACTTGTGAGAGATCGTGTGTTATAAATTCAAGCCCGTCCCATAATGCCGTATGAACGTGTCCTCTTAGTGTTAAGTGCTTTCCCTTGATAGCTCCCAAAGGGTCCGAAACGTCTGCTGGAACAATATCGCATGACACATATTCGACAGTGTAGTCTTTCCCATGATCAAGCTGTTGCGATCTTTCCATTTCACGGGCGTTCTTTTCGACGCCCATGACCATGATGGTATCATTGTTTCTTCTCTGGTATTCCATGTTTCTGTGCCAAACTTTATGCTGGGTTCGTCTGCGGCGCGGCGACAGAAAAGAAGCTGCCTTGGCATGTCCCTTTCCCACAGCGCAGCTTTGCATTCTGAGATATCCCACCGCGTGGCCTTGGCCATCAATTCGATCGCCCATGAGAAAGCCACGAGCTTATCATCTAAAGTGCCGCATTGGCGTCTTGAATAATCTGCACCCATCTCGATGTACTTGCTTATAAACATATCGAGACTAGATGAGCAGACTTCTTCCTTGCTCGCCATAAACAAATCGAAGAAGGTCATGGTCTCGTTCCCTTCGTATGGGTCCGAGAGAAGTCCAATGTCGCTGTCTGCGCGATGTGACTGTTGACATTTCCATACAATTCTCTCGGTGTCGAAGGCCAGAGAGAACAGCGCTGCTTCGCCTTCTTGGTATGTCCATACCCTTGTGTACAATGGATCCGATTTCACTTCGAAACCGCGTTCAACAAGTTGTACTTTATTAGTGATTACAAGGTCATCGGTTCGAGAAACTTGCAGTTCATACGCATGATACCGCAGGTTTCTACGTCCTAAGAAGCCTTCATTGCAATGCGATGCTGAGCCAGCTCCTATAACAATCGCCGCTCCAGCATAAATCTCGGGCATGTTTCGCAAGATTTCTCTCTTCTCTGAACGGCTACGATTCTGCTCAATGCAAAGAGCATCAACCCATAAATAGCGGATCCCTAAAGCTCTCGTGACTGTGACCGCATCCTTAATTGTCTGAGGCATCTCGTGCAAAGCCAAGCTTCCGAGACGAGCCTCTAGGTTGTCTGAAGTAGTCTCATAGGTTTCAGAGGGGCCTTGGCCCCAGCAATAACTGAGGATGGCGTATTTGATGCCTTGAGAATTCGAACTTTTGATGAGACGCGCGTTAGTATTGTCATTCGATCCTATGTCAATGAGAAACTTTGGTTTCTCAAAGGATTCCGCCTCTGCTCTAGCCTTTTTGCAGATAGGGTGCGTTTGTGTGCACGTCTCCAGGCGCTCCTTCATCCATCGAACTTCCTTTTCAGAGAACGGGTATTGTCCCGGGAGCCTAGTTCTGAGTTTCCCCAGAGCGGCTAGATTCAATGTGTTATTAACGGAATCTCCAACTGGCGAAAAATAACTTACAATTGTCGGTGTATGCAAGAAGCTGGTCAACGATATCCGGTTGATACCCGTTACTTTGCATCACCCAACTGCATGAGACAACTGGTTTGACATCGTTCAAGTCGGTACTCATTTCCATATCGAGGCTGTCGAAATCTTCATACGTATACTCCATATCCTGTGGCATTTGTTGCTTGAGGTCTAGCCTTCGTTTGAAAAAGCCACACCCATCACCGGCGGCAGCAATCACATCGTCAAGCGACAAGCGAGAAGGACTCTGGCCATGACCAATATCTATAGATAAATGCTGTCAATAGGAACAAGAGTGGAATTTTTGTGTTCGAGGACGCCATTGCAGGTCTGGAACATGAACGCCGTGCGTTGGGCCACGGTTGAGATGGGGTGAAAGAATGGCGAATTTGTCGAAAGACGCGTCCGACGCGTTTAAGCTACCCCTCAAAAGAGAACAGGGGTGATTTATTGCAGGCCAATGTTCGTTGGTCGAATTTTCTCGAATCAGGCTTACATATTCCGAGGATGATTGGTCGCCCCTTAGCCCGTGGTGATTGGACGATCAGCAGAGCTTTTATTGGTCATCATGTTCAAGAGCGCGAATTTAACCGCTTGTTGATGACATGGAGTTGGAAACGTGACTTATTGCCATGCACTAGAGGCTGTCGGCACGACAGACAGAAGATCGGTGTTGCTTGGGCAAGTAAGTGTTTCGTCCCTACCATTTCCTGCCGAAAGCCTTTTCTCTCTCATTTTCTTCCCTCTGAATCCAGAAGGCGTTTGTGGAAAGAGTCAGGGAGTGGGTGTTCAACAGCTATGATTCCGCGACGATTGAGAGATTGCGGCATCGAGAGGCTGTGAGATGAAATAATCAGACTGTATACAGTCTTTACTAAAGGCTCATGCTACATGTCATGATAGACTTATAGAAAGTCGGCTTTAGTAAGGTACCTTATGTCAGTATTCCGTGCTAGTGAAGTCGGTAACCAGACAGAGCACCATCAGGAACCATTGAAGGAAGGTGACCAAACCTTCAAAATCTCATATCCACTGATCTCTGTACCCACAGTCTGATGGCTACACGACGACATTCAAGACTTTTTTGCTAAGACACCCGCAGCTTAGACCGCTCGACAAACGAAGAACCGCACATGAACTGAATTCCACTTCCCGCATCGATCCACCGTCCGACCCCGAACAGCCGCTAAAACAAATCGCAATGTTTCGGGCTTTCAGATTAATCTAGTGTAATTAAGACGTTAAGCAGTCTAGCAGAAGCTTTTAGTTCCATATTGCGCATGCCTGTCGTTTGTTTACCTCGCGACTCAGTCGCGTTGTGGGATCCAACAAAATGGCATGTTCGCGAATGGGATGTAGTCAGATCCCAAAAAATCGTCTGTGCAGTTATGTGCTCACCTTAGCAGTCTGCAGACGGAGAGCCCGATCTGCAACGCGCCTAACCTGGAGATGTTGTTTAAGAGAGTGTCGACATACCGGGGTTACCGTTGGACAAGGATTATGGACATGGCCAATGCTGCGCACAACGCGTTTAATGAATTTTCAGGTTTGCGCCTTCTCCCAACTTACTCATCATGACTTCGACTTGGTCATGACCATGCGAAGGATTCGCATCGGGGGTTTCCCCATTGGTCGCTCAAAAGTTCTCACGATGGGCTAGAACGATGTTTGCCAATGCGGACGAAACACCTCCAAGTCGCGCGACTCAAGCCAATGCGAGCCCCTTTACGAAGACATGCGACCTTGCCCACTGGCAAACTCGAACCCCCCGACCGTTCTCGTATAGCCAAGCCAATGAGGGTTACATTATTAATTAAGGGAGAGTGGAATATCGACTAATCGGGACATTGGTGGAGATGGGTCCACTTCTCTTTCTGTGTTGGTCGTCAAAATCCACCTTCTCCGTTTCTAAACTTCGCGATTCGAGCTTCGCGGCAAAGAGCCGCATTTTTTGGCGCGAACTGTTCAGCAGCGCAGATCTTGCTGCGAGATCGAGTGATCAGCGTGGGTTTCGAAATCAGTTCTCTTGGGGCGATATGTCTTGTTCCTCATAAACCTCATAAGCTGCTCCATGTCCCGGTTCGGCCTCCTCGGACTCTTCCCCTCGCCTAATCCTCTTTGGACTTCCTCAAGTTTCGCAGCACGGTGCACCTGAACGGTTGCCATGGACCCGTAAGGGTTGACACGCCGGTGGATCTTCGGATGGATCCGCGGCCGGAAGCTCGTTCAAAACGGACAACCTCGACTGGATTGAATCGGTTGCGGCCCCTCGATCTGGAAACTCGCTCGTCCCTTGCCAATAGCACAGCCCGTTGTTGACAGGGGAATTTAAGGGAATTACCAGCGATGCGGGACCTCCTCGCTTGATCGCGGCGCAGTCACGGCGACGAGTCGAGCCATTTTGTGCCTGGTCCTCATGGTCGTCGCCGCGAATATAATCGGCGAGATTCTGCTGTCACTTCTTGCACTTGCTGGTCTCTCTTGTATCTGCAACTGCGGCAGTTGAATTCAAGGTCATCACTCGTTCTGCCTTGTGCTGTTGTCGTTCATTTGATCCCTGCCCGGGTATAATCCTCCAATCGTTAACCAACCCCAACTTTCTTTACCTCTCATATTGTCTCTTTTTATCCTTTCCTCTTGTGGTCATTAAGTTGTGCCATAATATCTTAATCTTCTCAGTCACTCACCATGCGCTACACATCGACTCTCTCTTTGTTGGCCTCTGGGGCTATTCAAGGCGCCCTCGCCTTGGACGCCGCCGGATGGCGCAACCAGAGCATCTACCAGATCATCACTGACCGTTTTGCGACGTCTGATGGCTCGGCCCCCGAATGCGACACCCAGATCGGCAAGTACTGCGGTGGTACCTGGAAG
Source organism: Colletotrichum sp. SAR 10_99 (assembly GCA_028654355.1). Taxonomy (NCBI): domain Eukaryota; kingdom Fungi; phylum Ascomycota; class Sordariomycetes; order Glomerellales; family Glomerellaceae; genus Colletotrichum; species Colletotrichum sp. SAR 10_99. The sequence goes on from JAQIUT010000043.1 coordinate 189,831, forward strand.
GGCATCACGAGCAAGCTCGACTACATCCAGAACATCGGTGCCACTGCCATCTGGATCTCGCCCATCGTCAAGAACATTGAGGGATTCATTGAGAACGCCGGAGAGGCCTACCACGGCTTCTGGACTGAGGATATCTACTCCCTCAACGACCACTTCGGCACCGAGGCTGACCTGAAGGAGCTCACCGATGCCCTCCACGCCCGCGGCATGTACCTCATGGTTGACATCGCCCCCAACCACGTCGGTCTTAACCAGAACCCTGGCGACTACTCCAAATACATCCCCTTCAACAAGCCCGAGTACTACCACAAGGAGTGCTCCATCAACTGGAACAACCTGAAGTCCGAGCAGATCTGCTGGCTCGAGGGTCTGCCCGACCTGAAGACCGAGGACGCCTACATCCGCAAGGTGTACGCTGAGTGGATCAAGGACTTCGTTACCAAGTACAACATCGACGGTCTTCGCGTTGATACGGTCCTCGAGATCGAGCCCGAGTTCTTCAGCGTGGGTGGCTTCAGAGAGGCTGCCGGCGTTTTCCTCCTTGGTGAGATCAGCCACACCAGCCTGGACACCCTAGCCCCCTACCAGCAGGTCATCGACGGCTTCATGGACTACAGCGCCTACCACCAGCTCGCCGACTCCTTCAAGAAGGTGAACAGCGACCTCGAGGTCGTCTTCACCGGCACCAACGAGATGGCCGCCAAGACCAGCATCGACCCCTCCCTGCTCGGCTCCTTCGCTGAGAACCAGGACCAGCCCCGCTTCCCCTACACCAACAAGGACATGGCCCTGGCCAAGAACTTCTACGCCTTCACCCTGCTCCGCGACGGCATCCCCATCATCTACTACGGCCAGGAGCAGCACTTCTCCGGCAGCACCACCCCCAACAACCGCGAGGCCCTCTGGCTCGCCGGCTACGACATCAACTCTGAGCTCTACGGCTGGCTGCAGCAGGCCAACAAGATCCGTGTGCACGCCGCCAAGGCTAACGCCAACTTCCTCACCACCGAGCGCACCCAGGCTGTCTTCTCCTACGGCAGCGACGACCAGAGCCGCGTCATCGCCTTCCGCAAGGGTCAGCTCTTCTCCATGTACACCAGCGGTGGCGTCAACGCCGCCAACAACGCCATGTTCGCCATCGCCCGCAACGCCCACCTCTTCGCCATCGGCTCCGAGGTCATCGACGTTGTGAACTGCGAGTCCTTCACCGTTGCCGACAAGGGCCGCCTCTGGGTGCAGATGCCTGCTGGCGGTCTTCCCCGTGTCTTCCTGCCCAAGGACCAGGCCGAGGGCCTGTGCAACGACGTCAAGGCGCCCCTTTCCAGCGCCACCGTCAAGGTTGCCGTTGACAAGAACTCTGGCTACAACAAGCGCTCGCTGCCTTTCGTCACCAGGACGATGGCTTAAGTGCAGGACGTGGCCATGCCTGTATAGATATGTTCAGATACGAAGCGTTATATGTCTAATGTTTAATTTTAATCAATACTCGTTCATACACAAAATCTGATGTGATGCGCCGCGCGGCCGGCGCCGTTGCTGTTCCGCCGGTCTATTCGGCCAGGGCGCGCGTTCAATTTTGTGCGAGGGTTTGCCTGCTACCAGGAACGTATGGGGTTTCTGTACTATTTTCCTTATATCGGTAGAGGGTACAGGTTAAAGTGCCTATAGTGTTTCCAGAATTGTGCCCGCGGTTAGGTTGAATTTTGCCGTAGTCTTTTTGCGGGGGGGCTGCGTCGTAACTACAAACTCAATCTGATGTGACACATTCCGTATTCTGGCCATGATGACTTTAGGTCGTCCAGAATATTCCGCATGAACTTTTGCGTATCGTTCGTCTACCAGCTGATCCACGTGAATGCATAGCCGCTCAAAGCCGCACGTTGTCTCCATGATTCTTTCCCCGAACAACAGGGAGATCACCCTTCTTCCCTTCTAACTTTTCTTCCGCAGTTTGCTGCCTGGAGGCGCACCTTGTTGACTGCCGTATGACTCTGACGGAGAGGTATGTGGAGGGTCACAGCGTAACCTCAATGTCTAACCCAGTGCATAGGGTATAAGAAGGGGGGTTTTGAGCCGCCTTGCCAAGCTGGCAACAGCGGCCCCCCATCAAACGTCGGATATATGAAGCAAAACAATAGCTGCATCCAATCATCCCTCCTGACTTCGACTCGACCAACTAATTTCAAACCAATTAACGACTTCAACATGAAGAATTTCGCGCTTATCATTGGCTTCCTCACTCTCTTAACGCCAACCCTGAGCCTTGCAATAAACCACGTTCCCCGTTCTCCTTTGCCACAGCCCGCGCCTGGATTTTTGGACCCCTTCAAAGAGCTCACCGAAGTCTTGTTTGGCACTCTGACCGGAAACAGAGATTACAAACTCAAGGGTTTCTCTTAGGCTGCTTAGTTTCGGTATGTACTGACTAAACCTGGCAAAAGCCGCGGCTCTCTGAGTTCCGTGATTGGAATGCTGACTTTCGGGGCTGTCGCATAGGTCGTAGAGGCTGAGCAAGATCTCAAGAGTAAAGATGTGTGCGATCACTGTTGGTCTGCGATCACCGGCTTGATGGACAAGGTTAGAGAAGTGTAGACAGATGACGGAAGTAAGGCTGGAAGAATGCCTGTCCCCAGTCAAATGGCGTCGCTGGCTCGAATATTGAAATCAAAGCTCTTTCGGAAGGCACATTTCGTCCCACATAATTGGCTTCCCAGCGCAAAATCTACCATGTCATTCGCAGAGCTGTCAATCATGCTTACTTTGGTCGTTTAGTGCTTCGAATCTCGACAGGGATTCGACCGCTGATGGGTTGCAGGGTAAGCGCAGCCTGCTTCTACCTGCGAAGTTGTGTGACACAATGACAACGCAAACGGAAAAGATTCCCGTACCAACTCAGTATGCCGCGAGCCAAGATGAGGCCTCAGCCAGTTGATCCCCGCAAGAGGGTGCTCAACTCCGTGGCCCTGTAGGCTCAAATTAACCAAAAGGTTGTCCTGCCCCGGATCACAGAGGGCATGGCCCTGAAGACCTTTTCCTCCCTCCTTTAACAATTTTTACAGGTCATTGTAATTCCATAACGACTTTCCTCAATGGCCATTTTGAAATCAGAGTTTTGGCTGTTTTGCTTTGCCATTTTGAATTTTGCTGCAGCAGAATCGCAATCAGCGGACGTCATTCAACAGCTCATCACAGAACATGAAGGTGACTCGAAGGCACTCTCGACGATCTCCGTAGCACCATGGGTGGACTCTCCCAAAGTGAGAGGGACCGTCGATATTCTGTTGACCTGCGTGGTCACTTTATTTGCTTGCGTCTGGTCGGTGCTTCATCTGAATATCCCAATCAACAGAGGGCGTTATGCAGGCTTTTTCGACAAGCTTAGATGGACCGTAATGACTATTCTTTTTCCCGACACAGTGCTCGTGGTTGCGGCAAATCAACTGCTTTCAGCCCGTGCACTGCGGAAAGAGCTGAAAGCACTACAGTCACGGAAGAACGAGTCCTGCCCTATTGTTCGTTCCCAACGATTGCTGTCTTGCTTTCCATACACCGTATACCCAGCTAATCAAGACTATTTTGAACAGGAAGTTCCGCTCAACTTCTGTTTCTTTGTCGAAATGGGCGGGTTCCAAGTTGACTTGGACCTGGAAGAAATCAATCTCGGTCCAGACTTTATGAAATCATGCCCAGGGAGGTTGCCAATATCTCCTGCCGGCTTTTTGAAGTTGATAGATATGGAACTGGTGGATCTCAAAACCATGATCGAGCGTGCGAATGTACCTGAAAAGAGCAAAGCAAACGTATTCCAAAAAGTCTTGATTGCTACTCAAGTCTTGTGAATGATAATACAATGCATTGCTCGAAAGGTGCAAGGGCTTCCAATCATACTTTTGGAGATACATACGATGGTTCATGTGGTATGTGCATTTGTGGTGCTGCTCTGCTGGGCTTCGGTAAGTCGTCGCAATTGAAATCGCTACCAATCCATTATTAACCATCAAGTCAGAAACCTCTTGATCTCAATACTCCCGAGCTTTTGGACTTGGCATCCGACGATATTTTGGGACTCATAAGTCTTGCGATTCAATCACAATTATGTCCCAAACTGAAATTCGTTCTTGCAGATCCGCAAGACAGCCACAGTCACGAACCCGTTGATAATTATGCCTCAGACGTAACTTCGAACACCGCTGCATTCCAACAAGACTTCATTCAATCTGATCTTGCGGTACAAAGAGAAATTCGACATTCTCTACATCTTCAATGGAAAGGAATCCTTCCGTTCGGTCTCAAATAGGACAGGGGGCTCCTGCCAACTTTACATCTCCAGCCAACAGACATCCGTCGTCTGCTGAAGGCAACACAGTTTCTCCGCGATCATCACGGAGCGGACTTGCAATCTCACAGCCAGGCTTTTCCTAGCTCTGAGTTTGGCTCATTCTTCTCTGCAGGGGGCAACTATGCTTTTAGAATTGCTGACCGATACAACGACTCAGACTTGTGGTTTAATGCTTTCATGGTTACGATTGGACCCTGGTTCTATGGTCACGAAAAAGATCGGACTTTGGGAGATCTCGGTTACCGCTTCTCAGTGTCCATACTGTGCGTCACACTGGTATACAGCGGGCTACATTTGTCTGCATGGAACGGCAAGTTTCCCACACAAGCCGAGGAAATCTGCTGGAAAACAGCAAGTATCATGCCCGTTGGAAATGCCGTAACTGTGCTTTCATTTAACAATCTTTTCCTTCTGAAGGCTGATTCCATTCCATATGTTGGCGATTACATCGGCTCAGTTGGAATTTTCATTGTCTTTGCAGTTGGAGCGTTGAATGGGATTGCGCGCCTTTATCTGACAGTTGAATCCTTCGCAAGCCTGTGCAATCTCCCGATAGGCGCCTTTTCGATGCCTGTCTGGCTGCAAATATTTCCTCATCTGTAATATTACGTCGCTTGAATTGAGGCTACTGTAATATCCAAGCCGCGGAAGTTAGGCAGCACTTCTAGTGAAGTTTTACGTTAGTGATAGAGACACGCTGCGTCAGCGAGAGTGGCTCATAATAAATGTAAGGACCACGGGAACATATTCATCTAGAGAAGTAATTAACCTTTTAGGAGACATGCATATCTGTGGAAATTTTACTGCCATGTTGAATGCCCGAAAACAAGAAAGGCAAAATTTGTAGAGATAGCACTGACGAAGGAACAAAGCAAGACTCATGCTAAAAAGAAGTTGTCCTCGGAGAGGCTCGAACTCTCGACCTTTGGATATCTCTATCTAAGATAGAGTCATACTGAATAATATGAGACCAACGCTCTACCGACTGAGCCACGAAGACCAATTGATACTAACAACGAGGTCAACAGCATCTGAAGAATCCAGGCCAGGAAGGTGTTCAGATATAAAACATTCTCAGAGGCAAAAGATTGACCAGCCTGGGGGTCGAACCCAGAATCTCCTGATTTCACGATTGAGTCGTAGTCAGACGCCTTGCCATTGGGCCAACCGGCCGGTTGTTATTGGGATGAATCCCAGTGGATATGGAGAGATTCAGCGGGGAGCGAGGTCAAGAATGTGCGGCATGCAGAGTTTTCACGATGGAGGCGGGTGGGTGCAGAAAGCGGACCGTCGTTTGCGGGAAGAAAGAAATTTTGCGGTTGGCGACGAAAGTGTGGATAGAGGCGTGGCTTCGGCCCCGTCGACGGCGTTCGGGGTGGAGCTGGACCTTGGGAACGGAGAATATTTTGCTAGCGCCGTCGGCGGGGCGTGGTGAGACGCCAGAGATGGCACCGGCGAGGAACGAACGGCCTGGCAAGAGAGAAACAGTAGAGCGGAAGACCAGTGGAGGGAGACTCTCAGCAGTCAAGCCTACCTACCATTACACGGGCTAGTGAATTGACAGTCATCACATGTTCAAAAGGGCGTTGAAGCAGCTGTCTGTGAAGTGAGATGCTGAGAAACAGTTAGTTGTCAGTCTAAGTCGTTTGCAGTCGAGCTGTTGAACCGCGTTGTTGCGTAGCGTGATACTTTCAAAGGACACCCAGCATGGTCCATGAATCTTCTCAGAAAGATACTGAAAACCATTGACTTGCACTCACACAACGGGACTTCACCCAGCTCCATCCCCGGTGATCTTAGCCGGTGGCCGATGGGTATCCCGGAGCCGAAGCCGCACACCCTTTCAGACAAGAAATGTCAATCAAAATCGATCTCCTAAGGATTACAAAGATCGATGGCAATATGGCATTTTGATTGAGACACGTGGTCAATAAAAGATGGTGTCAAGTTTCATCTCATCTAGACACAAGCGTGTCTCAACCCATCGCCACCACGGCATGCAAGTCTAGAACAGACGACAATCCGCCCGAGAATGCAACCTCACTTCGGCCAAAACGGTACAACTCAAGTCTAAGTTAGCCCGACTGACAGAATCCGTGTGCCAACCTGGTTGTGTCTCCACGGATGTCTCCGTCACCCAGTCTCTCCGGGCGTCGCCGTCGCGGGCCGCCCCTGGCTCGAAACAGAGCCAGTCCTGCAAGCACTTTCACTAACGTCTCGTGATGCGACCCTCACACTCAATTGCGACGGCCTCTGAACGAAAGGCTGCGGACGTCGAAAAAAGAGGGTGGCTGGGGCGTCGGCCGGGCAGGCAGGCACTCGTCGATCGGCGACCATGTCTTGAGTCCGGACAACCCACCCACAACTCCCATGTGGCAGCTACTGCTGCAGGGGTTTTATCTGCCCTTCCAGCTGATTAATTGCCCTCCCACCATGATGCTGCAGTCTGGCCCAACACGGAAGGGATTGCACGCCGGCTCCTGTCGGCAGTATGGCAGCTATTTCCTCATTTTGCTGGTCGCCAGCACAGAAACGGAGCAGACATTGTGCGCTGCATGGCGGTGCGCGAATCCAGAACGTGAGTCCGGGGGATGGTTTCCAGGGAAGGAAGGAGAATCTCGATGCATGTTCGGAGAATTCCACTCAGGGAAAGAGATGCGTGCTGCGGGGTAGTGCTGACGGAGCACACAATAAGCATATCGCTGCGTGCAGGTCCCGGGGTTTTTGTTGATGTCTGGTGTGGTGAAGGTCCGAAGGCTTCGGACAGGATTACTGTTGATGAGTGCGTGTGGGAAGTCCGATTTTTGGGGCCTTTTCTTGTCTTTGCCTCTGCCAGTTTTGGGTGTGACATCGTGTGGGATGAAGCCGCGTGTTCGGACGGGGCCGCTGTCAATTGAACTCAATCCAGGTGGGGGGACTAAAACTGGTGATACTTCTGCTGTGTCGACTTTGTGTTGGTGTATCATCATTTCTAAGTTCTAACGATTCTGAAATGCAGTTAATCGTCCCAAACCAAACTTGATTGTCCCAAGGTTTCGGAGTCGAAAGAACCAAACTCATCTCAGTCACATCATCATCTTGTGGCCGAGGCCTCCCAACAGCCAAGACTCACTTCTCTTCAGCCACCAGCACGCAAGTGAGTGTAGTTGTTTCGTTTCTCGTACCCAAGCACCATTCTACCATTCCGGCAACCCAGGCCTACGATCATAACAGGCGCATTATACCCACGATGCTGAAGAAGCTGGAGCCTGTGGTCGTTCAAGATGGGATATCAAAAGCGGGGGTTTCATATCAGCAACCCCCTGCAGATTCTCTCTAGACGCATGCGTCCCCATCAGGAGGCTTGGGCCGAAGCCGAGGTGAAGTTCGACGTTATCGTCCGATAATTATTCCGGTAGCAGGATAAGATGGATGGGTGGTTCGCTCATTAAGGCGAAGAGTGTGTAAATGGAAACTCCCTATTGGTCTCGCGCCGGAACACTCCCGACGGCAGGACGGCAGGAAGGAAGGGAAAGAAAGGTATGGATGGGGCCGGGATAAAGAGGATGGTGCGGGTGATAATGCGTCGCTTTTTCTCCTTCGACATTCTGCCTCCTTCTTCTTTGGGGAGGGCTGCGATATGGCAACCACGGGAGGGATGGGTGCGGCTAGCTGAGATGATAAATATACGATTCGGAATATGCCATTCTTGTGAACTTATGGTCTGTGCCTCTTTCCTTACCGATTCATCGACGACATGGTGATATTGTGACGAGTCGTCCGTACCATGGCTCAGATCCCGGAAGACGCCGTGGGCACGGTCGTTGGGGTCCTTATTTACTCTGTTATATGTCTGTTGGGGAGTCTGATGGTAGTATGGCTTGCTTGGCAGCACGGTGAACGGATAAGCTGTATGTTGCGTTGAACGTGAAGTGAATGCCGACACTGACTGATGGATCCAGATGTGAACTGTTTAGCATACTTCACGACGCTGAGCACGGTTTGCTCCATCATACAGCAGACGCGACTGGTGTTGTATTGGGAGGACATCATGACTGCTCGGTTTGAGTATGCAGCGACCAATGTTGCTAGTCCTGAGGCTGTGATATCGAATGCTGCGATAGGGGAAGATTTGGTGCTGTACTACATTCGTAAGTTTACAATGGAGTCACGTTGAATTACCACTGACATGACCAAGAATACTACTGTTACAACGTGCTTGCGTTGTTTGACATGTTCTGGTACGAATACTTGTTTTGATGGGCACAATGACTGCGTGATTCTAACCAAGAGTTCAACAGGGCTTTCGCACTGGCGCAATCTGTCTGGGGTCTGAATGAGAAGCCGAAGCTCAAGAGACCACTTCTCATCATCAACCGAATTGGCAAGATCTTCTCGCCCTTGTTCCCTCTAGTCACGACGACATGCCTGCAAGCTCCATCAATACGGAACAATTTTGGAGGATTCTTGTTGCTGGCTGGACAGCCACGTAGGTTCACCGCTTCCACTACGAAAACTGGAAGAATACTCACAACAACAGTGCTATGGAGCATCGGCTTTGGCAGCGTTGCGACATTGGCCATATTGATACGATACATTCAATCTCGACGAAGGCTGCAGAAGCTGAACGTTGGGTATGGCCAGCCATCATCTTCGAGAGGAACCAGCGGGCACAAGCCCCGAAAGACAAGTATTTACGACAGATGGCTCATGCTGCGATTCATGATTTCGTTTGTGATTCTGGCGTAAGTTGCATGGCATTCGCCCGAGATATCACGGAGAAGGCTAACTTTGGACAGTATGTTTGAAGTCACCATCATGCTGTTTTCGACGAGCGCGAGAAAGAACATTGCTGTAGACCATGCACGGCTTACTCCTGACATCTCCGCCAAGCGAGCGCGACAAGATTTCCTCCTCTTCATGCCCGGAGTCACGGCATCTCTGCTTGTGTTTCTAGTCTTTGGCACCACGAAGCCGTTCATCGAATACATGCGCAAGTGCCTCTCAAAACTCTTCACCAGACGCCCCAGGAGGAGGATAGCGTCCACAGAGGCGCTGCCTCTGCGGTCGATACGCAGCCAAGACACAATGGCGGAAAGCTGCGGGGTGACCACGCCCGAGATGTCTCACCAGCGAAGTTTCCGGGGGATAGTTGTGGATAGTCCCGGAGGAAGAAGGACATACGAGGTCTGGGTGTACGGGGGTAATCCAAATGCGAGGATCGTGGGAGACCAGAACTGCCCATGTCATTCCGAGAAGGTATGACGCCATTAAAGGGGACTCAGCCGTGTCTTGCATTGCGTCAGGGGTTTGCAGCTTGTTATTAGACAGACAGACGTCAAAAAAAGTAATCATGACCAGAGAGGCAGATATCCCTGGCCGGTGAGACGAATCTGGTCGGCGAAGGGTGACACGGCACGGAGCCGGGCGAATCACTTCCGTTCGCAGCGAAACATGGCAGCGTTCTGGACCTTTGGATTAGCGTTGCAGAGCGCTGGAGAAGCAGCAAGCTACGGGGAGCTTCCCAGACAGCGGCGGCCAGTCCCCTGACTCTCGCCCAATCAGACGGGCCCAAAGTGACCTGCTACAGGGGGGAGGTACCCACTAGTGACATAAGGCTGCTGCGAACGGCCGAGCGCCTGCACTAACAGGAACCCCTACGGCGCGTCACCACGCTGCGATAAGGCCGATAAGGGATCACACACCTGACGAGCTCCAACCTTATCGCGACATCATCCTCGTCCCCTACACCATCCCATCTACCTACACTACCCGCCCGTCCTCCCGTTCCTCCATCCGCCCTCTGTTTCCCTTTCGCACCCTGCTGGACCTGACCGCCTATTATCGCAGACCTCTTTACCCTTTTCTTCTAAATATGCATCGATTCAATTCCTGACCATCCCCGTGAAGTCAGCAGAACCCTTTTGGCATCCACCTTTTTCTTCTCTCTTTTCCCCATTCAACATGGCGAACTCGCCGTCGCAGAGCCGGAGCGCAGCCTCGTCCACCTCCGCCGGCCGAGACTCCCTTTCACATTCCAGAGACCGCCGCGATCCCGCCCCCTCCGACTCCGCCTCCAACGCCGCCGACCCCGTCCCGGTTGAGACACTGGTGGAACACCTGCTCGCCGCCAAACGCTCCCTCTCGTCCATGACGGCCGTACTGCGCGCCAACGAGATCGCCACCGACGCCCGCCAGGCCCACGAGGAGGCCGTCGTCCTGTACGCCGAGAGCCAGTTCCTGAAGCGCGCCATCGCGGAGCAATTGGCGCTGCTGATGAAGGTCCGCCGCGGCCTGAAGAGGACCTACGATGCCGGCAAGCGCGACTTCAAGAACCTCGTCAAGACGATGGATGCGACCAACGAGAAGCTGCAGGATACCATGGCGATGCTGAAGAACACGACCGTCGAGTCTGTGTTCAGGCCGCCCGGGGAGGAGAGGCGAAATCTGATGGATTTCGTGGATGAGAAGAGCGTCCACGTCATGGTCGAGGCTCTGAAGCAGAGCCTCGGCGAGCTGCAGGTGCGTCGTCCATCCGTTTGCATCCCACGCACACGACTGACTTTTGATGTACAGGCTATCCAAACCTCGTTTGATGGCGACCTCCTTCGATTCGACGACGACCTACGAGCCCTGAAAAAGACGATAACGACGACACCCTTACCCCGATCGCTATCGAACTCCTCCCATCACGATCCGATCCCCGAGCTGCTGGTGTCGCTCGTCGAGCACTCCCACTGCATGGCGCAGCTCCTCACATCCCTCACAAAACACTTTGACCTCTGCGTCACGGCGGTTCGCACTACAGAAGGCGGCGCGGCTCTCGCCCGCCGCAGGGCGGCGGAGGTGACGCAGTCCCAGGGCGGCGACGGCGTCTCGATATCGGGCGTCATCGCCGACCAAGAGTCGCACATGCCGGACCTCGAGCCCATCACGACGCAGGACCGCGCCGACATGCTGGACATCGTCGTCAGCGACGCGGCCGAGGTCGACAGCGTGATCCAGGAGATCAACGAGCGGCTGCACGCGATGGAGGAGGACTTCGCGGCGCTGACGGCGCAGACGGGGCAGACCAAGGCCGCGTTCATCGGCACGCTGGATGCCTTCACGGCGCTGGAGGACATTGGCGGCCGCGTGGCGAGCTACATCGCCAGCGAGGCCGAGTTCCTGCAGCGCTGGGAGGACGAGCGGTTCACCATCTACGGCAAGCTCGGGGAGATGGACGACCTGAGGGACTTTTACGAGAAGTACGCCGGCGCGTACGACAATCTGATCCTGGAGGTCGAGCGGCGGCGGCTGGTGGAGGACAAGATCCAGAATATCTGGCGCAAGGCCAAGGACAGCGTCGACAAGCTCGTCGAGAACGACAGGCGCGAGCGCGAGGGCTTCCGCCAGGATATCGGCGAGTTCATCCCGACAGACCTCTGGCCCGGTATGGACGCGGGGATGAAGAGGATGGAGCTCGTGGCCGTGGTGGATGACGGGTCCGCGGAGGAGGATGCGGGCGGCGGCGGGTCGCGGAGCACACCGGCGCTGGACCGGAGCGTTGTGGATGCGGCGCGGGACAGGCTGGAGCGAAGCCAGCAGCGGTAGTAGCGTTGAGATGTGTAGCGCTTTGTTCCGTTATGTGTTTTTTGTGTTAGGATTATTCTGGATGGGTCGTTCTCCTCTCTTTCTGCTTTCATTTTACTGGCGTTCATAGATAGGATGATTGGCCTTCAGCTAGGCTCAGGAATGGAATTGGGCTGGGAAATCGGCACGGCGGCGATCTGTTTTTTTACGGGGTTTTATTTCCTACCTGGCTGGCAATGTCGTTTTTTTCATTCTTCTCCGCTTTGTATGAGTTTGTCGTAGTAGTGGTATTCTTAGCCCTTGTAGGATCAACAATTCTACGTCTCTGGTTGTCTAAGAATGGCACGAGGCTTTTTTTTTCCCGAGACCGCCCCTGCCGTCCTTCTCTTGCGTAGGATTGAGGGACACCAGAGTCACACTTGGGGGCGCATACTGCCCAGGTTCGAAATATCTGAACAGTGACAACATGCAACAAGGGCAGAAACGATGGCAGAGATGACGGCAGCAGCAACATTGATTATGGTGACGACGATACTAGCCACGACAACGGCAAAGGCAGAGGGAACGCAGTCGCTGTGGCAAAGTATAAACAGATGGCCAGTGGTCACCATATTATCATCAATAGTTCCAACGCCTGCGCGGTTGTCGCGTGCGATGCTACAGCGGCAGACGATGCGCTGCGACAAGCCTCAACCTGCGACGATTGACAAACAGGGTCCATCAGCGACAACAGCCCCGACGCAGGCCAACAGCAAGTTTTAGGCTCGAGGGGACAGTTATGTTATTCACCGCATGTCCCTGCAAGGAAACCTGCAAATCATGGCTCTGGTGGAGGAAACAGGATCTGAGCGAGGGATGATGCATGGCCAGGGCCGATTTTGCGTGCTTGGCTGGGCTGCGGGCGACCGGGGTTGCGATGCCGATATCCGAGGGAAATGTCTCGGCCGGGCGGTGGTGTTTCGTTTGGCATGCAACAGTAGAAGCAACACATTGTGCGCCTTGTTAGACGTCATGTATCCGCAAGAGTAGATGCACAAAGCAGCTCGAGGCAGCCGAGTGTCACGGCCGGTGAGATGCGCAAATGTTTAGCGGTTCATCTCATCTCATCCCATCGATCGACATCTGTCCGAGATTGGACCTCGTTAGACCCTTCGATAGACCGTGACCAAAGGAAAAACCATCTGCAAACAGCGGGTTATGTAAGCCAAGATTCGACGATTGCCAAGACTGGGATCTTCCCAGACAAGCCTTGGCACGTGACTCTCGGCAATTCGACGCGTAACCTGTATGAGCAGGCGGGGCGCCCGTTGGGGGGGGGGGGGGGCGGCGGGGGCGGGGGGGGGGGGGGGGGGGGGGGGGGGGGGGGGGGGGGGGGGGGGGGGGGGGGGGGGGGGGGGGGGGGGGGGGGGGGGGGGGGGGGGGGGGGGGGGGGG